>JABEEM010002101.1:0-20150 GCA_013363185.1 Fusarium secorum | reverse complement strand
GTGCCAGAAGAGGAAGACACTGGCAGAAAAACACATCGCAAACCTAGATTTGCCCAAAGAGAAGATGGCGATGATGACCAAAACGAAGACGACGAGGGCTCTGTCAGTGGTGACGAAGACTTGGACTCGGATGCTGAGGTTGAGTTCAGTGAAGGCAAGTTAGGCAAGATGTTCCGCAAGGATGCCGATAAGGAACTCGGTGAAGATGACCTTGCATTTGCCGACAGTGACTCAGACCTCGGAGCATTGTCTGATGAGGAAGAGGTGGAAGACGACGAAGCATACGATTCAGACGAGGAAGCAGCAGCATTAAGGTGGAAGGACAACTTGAATGGCACTGCGATGAGGCTTCATGGCAAGAGACGCTCATATCACACAAGTGATCTGGCTAGGTATATGTACGACGACTCACTAAGCCCTGAAGATGCTCTCAAGCGATGGAAGGGTGAGGATGACGAATCGGAAGAGGAGAATATTGAGGACGACGACGATGATGAAGATGACTTCTTTAAGAAGTCGAAACAAGAGCAGGAAGACGCTATAGAGGATAGGTCAATACCCGCGTATGACTACGAGGATCTAGCGGCCAAATGGGCTTCAGAGAAGAACGTCGAAGCTTTACGGAGGAAGTTCACTTCGACAGCCCTCGCTGCCGGCGATGATGATGGCGATGATGGGGATGCGAATGGCAGTGACTTCGAGGGCTTGGGCGACTCAAATGATGAGGGCGATGGTGTCTTCGAGGATCTCGAAGCTGAAGGCCAACAAGAGCCAGCACAGCCCACTGTCGACGATATTGAGGCCGAGCGAGAGAAGAACGCAAAGCGAAAGGAGGAACTCAAGATGCGATTCGAAGAGGAAGATCGTGAGGGTTTCCTCAATGATAAGGCAAATGCTCGACGAGAAGGTGGAGATGTGCAAGAGTTTGGTGAGGATCAATGGTATGAGGCGCAAAAGGCTATGATCCAAAAGCAGCTCGATATCAACAAGGAGGAATTTGAGAACCTCGATGAGCGTCAACGCTCTGCTGTAGAAGGCTACCGAGCTGGCAAATATGCCAAGGTTGTCCTTGAGGGTGTTCCGGCCGAATTCGTCAAGCTCTTTGATGCTCGTCGACCTATCGTCGTCGGTGGTCTCTCCGCTACCGAAGACCGATTTGGCTATCTTCAAGTCCGCATCAAGCGTCACCGCTGGCACAAGCGCATTCTCAAGACAAATGATCCTCTCATCTTCTCTTTGGGATGGCGTCGCTTCCAGACTATGCCCATCTACAGCACCACCGACTCGCGCACGCGTAACCGTATGCTCAAGTATACACCTGAACATATGCATTGCTTCGGTACCATCTATGGTCCCTTGATTGCACCCAACACAGGCTTTGTTTGCTTCAACTCAATGTCAGCGTCGACACCCGGTTTCCGCATCGCTGCTACTGGTACAATCCTCAGCGTCGATGAGTCCACAGAGATCGTCAAGAAGCTCAAGCTTACTGGTACACCTGCAAAGATCTACAAGAACACAGCGTTCATCAAGGACATGTTCAACTCGTCTCTTGAAATCGCGAAGTTTGAGGGGGCTTCTATCAAGACTGTCTCTGGCATTCGTGGTCAGATCAAGCGTGCTTTGTCCAAGCCCGAGGGCCAATTCCGCGCAACTTTCGAGGACAAGATTCTTCTTAGTGACATTGTCTTCTTGCGTGCCTGGTATCCAATTAAGCCTCACCGGTTCTACAACCCAGTCACCAACCTCATCGGCTGGCAGCCCATGCGACTCACAGGCGAGGTCCGCCGTGATCAGAACGTGCCCACTCCCCAGCCCAAGAACAGCCAGTACCGCACTATTGAACGAGAGACCCGCCACTTCAACCCTCTCCGTGTTCCCCGCGCCCTTGCTGCCGACCTTCCTTTCAAGTCGCAGATTGTCGAAACCAAGAAGCAAAAGAAAGAGACATACATGCAGAAGCGTGCTGTCGTCATGGCTCCTGGTTCCGAAGAGAAGAAAGCCCGGGCTCTCATGCAGCAGTTACTCACAATCCGTAACGACGCTGCTGCCAAGCGTCGTGCTGCAAAGGAGAAGAACCGTGCTGCTTTCCAGAAGAAGTTGGCAGACAGCGAGGAGAAAAAGGAAGCCCGCGAGAAACGGGAATCCAAGGACTTCTGGAGGAAGAATGGTCGCAAGCGTGCAGCCGCCGAAGATGGAGGTGGTGGTAAGCGCAGGAAGTAAACGGGAGAGTGAATATCTCCGTTACAGTTGCTTGAACTATATGCAAGTGGTTAGAAAGGTGCTAGTTGTATACCTTGTTGGGTTGGCGTTTCGAGAATCAAAAGATCAATCATATTGCATTTTACATAGTATAAAAACCTTCTTCCAGACAGCACAATAGCATTACTTGGATATTCAACTCCCGGGTCAGATGACAAACATGGTGTAAGCACCGCATACATGGCAGAAATAAAGTGTTTCAGTATGTTAAAAAGTTGAGTGAATAGCATTTGCTTCAGCAAGCTACACAGTAACAATCCTAAACACCTATCCTCGAGACACAAACGTACAAAAACAAGCAACAGGCCAGATGCGATGTCCTCCCATACGTATTAATCAAGAGTTTCTATAGGAATACTCTCCCCGACATCAGCATCTGCCTGCTCAATCCGTATTTTAACCACCCTTCATCAACGTCAACAATCGTCGTCGTATTGCGTGTTAAAGAATGCTCCCAAGAAACCATTTCACGCCCGAGTCCAATCTGAACAACATTTGCTCCTAATTCAAGGGTCGACATACGCCCCAAAATGCCGTAAAACATATTCATTGCTCGGGGCAGCTTTGCCTTCTGAGCTCGTGTACACATGGCACGTGGCTCCTATTGGTCACTTAAGAAGCAAGCATGGGCTCCTTGCTGGGGACAACGTCCTCGTGAGGGAGCTCAGGGGCTGCGGTATCGATAGCGGTGGGCGCATTCAGTTCCTCCTTGAGAGCGGCAGGCGTAGGGATCTGAGGAGCCTCCGTGGCCTTGACGGGGTCCTCAGTAGGAGGAGAGGGAAACTGTGGCTGCTTGGTAGAAATCGGCTGCTCAGGCTTGTCAATCTTCTGGCGAGAAGGAGTCTTGCCACGGAGAAGGTCCTGGACTTTGCCGCTGTAGTCGCCAGCATATTGCTTGCTGATGTTAGAGACCTGTTCCATCTGCTTCGAAGCGACGCTCTGGATCTGAGCAGTCTGAGAGTTGATGAGCTCGGAAGCGTGGTGGAGTTGCTCATCGATTAGCTCCTGGTTGGACGTATAGATCAGGGGAACGACGAAGGCGACGGTGGTACCGATGACAGCAAGTCCCCAGTAGGGAACAAGCTTGACGAGGTAGTATGAAATGAAAGCGGCGATGAAAGCCTATTCGATGTCAGTTCCGGTTATAAAATCTGTCGAATATCAAACTTACAGCGGCGGAAGCAAAGACGTTCTCGGCAAAGATGATTCGCTGGGCCTCGATGACAAAGAAGTTAATGAGCTCATGAACGTCCCCAATAAGGGCATCCAGAGTCTCACGAGGAACTGTGTAGTACCGACGAGGGCGAACCTGAGTAGCAAGACCATTGTTGAGAATGATCTTGCCAAGCACCTCGGCAAGAATGGTCACACCAAGAATCATCCACGAAACCTTCAGTCCCCATCGGAGAAGATCCAGGTATCGCGCAGTGAAGATAGCACCGATGATAGTCACATAAGCAATGGCAGATGCGCCTATTGTCACTGACGTCAGATCTCGCATGCCGGACAGGACACAAGAGTCAACTTACGAGGGTTGTTCCATGAAAGAAGCTCAGAAAAGAATGAGTGGTAGTGTGTGAGCGGCTGGCCGGTAGCAGCGGGATTCGCGGGAGTGCGTCGAGCAGCAGCAAGGTTAGAGAGCTCGTTGGAGGCCTTCTGAGTGTGATCGTAGACGTTCTGAGCAACAGGACCTGGAAAGATTTAGCTTTAGCAACATGTCAAAATCATAGTTTGTAGCGAAGCGTCGTACCGTTGGCGACAGATTGATACGCAGCGGCGGCGTCTAGAAGTCAGGTCAGTTATGTTGGTCTGCGGGAATGCCTTGTATCATGGCGGGCAGTGCCATTGTCGCGCAAAGATCGCGGGGAAACACTGTAAAGTGAAATTAGCAAATCTGTTCGAGGCAACCCGTACGATATCAGCGCATCTCAGCGCAAGAAAACTTACCTCACTGGTCTTGGTAGTCTCGAGAAGAGAGTTGCCGTTGGCGGCCAAGGTGGAATCAGCCATTTCGACGGTTTAGTGTGAAGACTGTGTAAAGAAGTGGTGCGCTCGCTGAAAGAACCGTCGTGGAGTTATAGTTGAAAGTATGAGAACGAGGAATAGGAGGTGAATCGGAAGAAGATGTTCTCTAGAAAGCGAAAAGCAGCGTGAGCGAAAGTGGCCAGAGAAATTTTGGACAGCTTGGTTTGTTTGTTTAATGCAGGGTAAAAAAAAGGACAAGGGGACGACGCTGACAAGCTACTGCTACGTAGCGACTTCTAGCTCGCTCCGCTCTGCGTCTCTGGACCTACAACAGAGCTGCAACGTTTTTTCGTCTGAGCCGATAGGTGACTAAAAACAGACTTAAGGGGCGTCCGGTCGGGGGAGCTAGGTGTGTGGTCGTGTGAGAGGAACAGGCAAGTCAAGCGAAACGAGCGACCCAGTAAGAGGCAGCAAACTAGGTCCAGAATAAGGCATGTGAAACGTACCTTGAGGGTGCTAAATATTCAGTGCGAGTGAAGTGAGATGATGATGGTTGAGAGAGTCTCGTCGAGAGCGAGGAAGTCAAGTTTGTATGATGGAGGAGAAGGAATCAGGAATGACGTTTGTGTTCGTAGAGGACGGGACACTTCTCTTTTAGGTGTTGAAGGGGACCAAGTTTCGTCCTTGCTTCAGGTGGGAAAGAAGGCACGGGGGAACGAACGAGTGACGACAGTGTCGCGGCGCCGACCATGGAGCCCACCAAAAGAAAAACTGGCTATTCGTACACTGGCTACACAACTCCAGTTGCTCGTAGTGGTACCCACGCATTATCCGTCCATTACCACCAGATTTGAATTGCTACTGTGCATCACTGCAAATCTCCTTTTAGTGGACCGACGCTTAACAACGCCGGTGTCAAGGAGAGAGCTCCTGTTGCGTAGTATTAGATCTCTGGGCTCTCTTTGTCCAGAAGCTGGACGATGGAGCTTGGATACTTTACCAAACCATGATGCCGGTGGAGCTCTGTTACCCATGACGCAGTGCTAGACCTATGGAGTACATCCCACATGCGCTCCACCAGTCAGCAGCTGCAGGTACCGCCAATGTCACCACTTCTCCAAAAGTCCAAGCTGATCCGTCAACAAGGGTTGATCCCGTCATCAGGGAGCTTGAACGACGACATTCCAGGCATGCAGCACTAGTTAAGAAATTGACAAAAGTCAATTTTCTTTGTGACATATGGAGCTAAGAGTAGGTAAACAGACGACAGTTTACCATTTCAAGCCAAAGTACGGGATACCTCAGAGTTCGCCCGCAATGCTGCATAAACCTGTATGATGCTTTGACGTGATGATCTGGTCATTTCTAACGCATGTGAAAGTAGCACTAAAAAGGGGGGTTCTTTATCTCAAAAATGACAGGGCCTTGCCATTAAAGCTCTAACTTAAAGGGCACAAGCCTGCATCTTCTTATCACCACCACACCACGATGGTAACGTCAAGAAAGAATAATAACAAACTGTCCACAAGTTGAGAATGGGCTATTATGCTTTCTAGTGTTGGCGGTCCTAGGCCAGCATTGAACGATGTTCAGTTTCAAAATATTCATGTTCTCAGAGAGTAAAAAGCTTAGGACATCTACTCTAAGTGATAAAAATACTTAGGTAGGCCTCGTATTAGATTAGGAGAGATTTTATGAGTTATTTTTGTCACCTAGCATAAAGGTCTCAAGTTTTCTTGTCTTCCCGAAGGGGATATGAATACGGAGAGTTTCTGATGATGGCATCTAGCTGTATCCTCATTGGTCAACACTGCATATTGAATAGCTGAGTTATCTGACCGTGACTGTTAATGCCATAAACTTCGTGAACCAGAGGAGAACAATGATTTTAATGAGATTTCATTGAATGTTTCAATGCTGATCTGAGATGGCACCAATTTCAGTCCTGGAAGAATGATACTGATCATGACATGTTCAAGTGCCAAGTTCAGAGGCTTGAATGATCCCCGTCGATCGATGGCTTGCATCATAATTCCCAGTACGTACCCAGTTCTGATTCCGTTCCATTTTCTCGATCATCTTCAAGATATTGTAGGTATCTTTGGGCAACTTTGGAGCAAGAATCTCATGAATAAAAATGTCTTTTTCAATTACATAGACTTATATAGTATCTATCAATCCGCGATCGTGCGGCATTCTGAGAAACCCCGACAGAAGTCATCTTTAGACTCCAACTCCCGTGCTAAGTAGACAAACGCTCTGATATGACGACAATGATGGTGCCTTTGTGACACATGTGAAAACAAGGAAAACAACCGTTAAAAGGGCATATGTGGCCCATGCCCAACACTCAGAGTTCCCAGCTTCTCGCCTTAACATCCCAACATATGCGCTCGACTGCACGAATCTCATGCTTCCCAAAATATGTACAAAGAATCGACAATTTTCACTTCAAGACATGTCGCGTGAGTGGCTCGTGAACACGATTCAACGTTCGTTGAGATCGAAGCCACAATCCTGACTCTCTACCTTCGCCAACCCCAAAAACTTCCTCCAGATCCTGGAGATCCAGCATTCGTCGATGCCGGCTTCATCGCGACGTCATTTGTGGCAGCCACCCCGTGGCCGGTAAGAAGACTGAACACTCCACCGGGTCCAGACTGTGATGCCGAAGGAGCATGCGCTGATACGGAGCGGCTCAATCCGTGAGATTTGCGTATAGACTCCAGCTTTTGCCGAGCCTCTTCAGCTTCTTGCTTCGCCACTGCTTCGGCGGTTTTGGCTTGGACTAGCTCAGCTAGTAAGGCCTCGTGCTCACTCTGAGATGGCGCAGGCCCTGTCGTGGTCACCAGTGGTACGCCGGCTTCGTGGTTCTGAGGCAGGGATGATATCCGCTTGTTGAACTTGCTCGTCGTGGCCGGCATAGGCTCATGATCCTGAGGCTGCTGTTGCGGAGGGTGCGGTGTAGTCTTACTGCGGTTGAGCTTAAACTCTCGAAGGCCACCTCCAGTCTTGCTACCTCGGTCCACATCGTGTTCTTTGGTTACCTCATGGGCTGAGCTGGCTGATGAGACCCGGGATTTTAACCCATGCATTTGCTTCTCGAGTCTCTGCTTATCCTGATGGAGCGTCCTGACATGTGCGTGACTTTCCCTTAGTTGCTCTTTCACACTGGCCATCTCCTGGTTGAGATCCAAGATCTGGCGACTGTACTCTTGTGACTGCGACAGTGCCGCAGCAAGCTGATCCTTTGCGTGGTTCAGCTCATCCCGCAGCTGCGCCTTCGATATCAGCATAGATGAACGTCGTTTGTCATCCTCCACTTGGAACCGCTGTTCGACAATATTGAGCAGATTTTCCAGGTCCTCAGTGGTGGATGGCGCTCCTTTCTGAGCCTCGTCGTCGCTCGCTGGGACTTTTTCCTCAGGACTCGGTGTCTTGGACTCGTCTCCCTCTGTCTCCGACTTTTCACCTTTGTCCGCCTCTGAGATGTCCTCTTTATCGGATAAGACCGATGGTTGTGGGCTGTTGGGTCTTGACGCAGCAGAGTCTGCCTTCTGTCTCAATCCATTCAAAAGTGACTGGACAGCCTTGCGGTCTTCTTGTCGCTCTTCGCGTTCCCGTTGTAGCTGGTTCGATAATAAAGCATGGTTGCGCTGGAGCTCACTAAGAGCGGTAAGGAGGTCTTCGATCTGACTATGCAAGTTTCGTTCGTCTGTGTTTTTATGGGCTGTTATTGTCTTATTGCCGACTGGTGTAGATTCCCGGCCATCCTCAGTATTGGAAGAATCTCTCGACATTGAGGTTACGTCTGTTGATGATGAACTTGTGACGCTAGCTGAGCTAGCCTCCATCGAGTTCAATGTCGATGCAAGACTTTGCTTGGATGCGCTTCGTCGCAGCATGCTCGTCGGTCTTGCAGGTGCAGTGTTTCCTGGGCTAAGGTTGGAAGATTTGTTGTTGGTAGAGGTAGCCCATATCCGACCGAGGAAGCGGCTAGCTGCAGTAGTAATATCAGAACCTCTGACAGGGTTCGTGATGGCCGCCTTGGACTCGCGGTAACTTTGCTCGAGCTGCTGCATGTTTTCAGCAGTAACAGCACCTGTCAACCCGACAAAGTCCTGAACAAATTCATCGGCGTTGTAATGGTAGCAATCCCAAAGGCCCCGAGATAAAAGAAGTTGCATCACATCCTCCATTTCCGTGCAAGCCAATAGTCGCGCCTCGTTCTTCCGCATTAAGGATAGCGCGACTCTCATCAATGTCTCTGAAGCGCCCTCTGCAAAGATCACATCGTAAGTGCGAAACAGCATCGGCAAGGGACAGGTCACGGCAAAAAAGCTGAGAAACCATTGCGAAACATAAGCAGGGTCAACCTGTAGCTCGTCAAGGTGATTCGACAAGACTGGGAGGCTTTGGCGTAGTAGCTCCTTGAATTGGTAGATGCGTACGTGGAGACCCGACAGATCAGGGAGGAAACACGCCCTTAAGTCGTATTGCTCCATGAGGCTGAGATTGTTTGTCAGTCAATGTCACTGTGGCCAAGGTGAGGGAGGGAAATTGGCTGCGGCTTACCGAACCAAAACACAGAATGCCTGTTTGTCGGGCATGTGCATCAGCAATGGGCCGACCAGAAAGGCCAGCCCCTGACAATAGCCAATCTTGGTGTCGTAGAGACTGAAGCACTTGAGGACGCGGCCAAGCATACGCTGTCCATCACCCTCTGGATCTCGGAACATGTCTACACCTGGGAAGCTTCGGCCCAGGTCTTTGCCAATTATAACTTCGTATGGACTAGACTCGCCGCAGAAGCGATCAAACTGTTCTTCCAATATAGCATCCCGAGCTCCAGACATGCTCTGCCAAACCACCCCACGCAACGGTGGCGGGATACCTTTGCGAATCTTATTTGAGAGAAGAGTCGGAAGTCGGGCAGCTGTTTGTTTGTAATCCTTAACGAGAGCGGCGTAGAATTCGAGATCTGTCATGGGAGGTGGTGGTAGCATCGAATATCGTAGAGCAGCGGGCGTGGGTCCCTGGACCATCTGGCGAAGCTGTGCCATTGAAGGCGGTCGAGGTCTGCTGACTGCACTACGTTCAGCAGTAGCACGGTCAACGCCTTGGACTTTGACGCTCTTTGGGTTCGTAGCCAGCTTTGCATTTTCCTGTTCAAGTCGGGCCAACAACAATGCAGTTGACTAGACGAATTAGCTTCAAGATCCCGACAGTTGAAGTGCCTGAACTCACGTTATCTGTTTCTTCATCCTTGGTCTGTTCATCTTCCTTTTGCTCAAGTTGTGCCCAGTTCACTTCGTCTTGGTCGTCTGATATATTGCCATCATCAGCCAACTCGTCTTGTAGTGACCTCATTGTTAAAATCGGTGGTGGCATAGTCGCTGAAGAAGAACGCAGAGCCTCTGTATCGACCACGCCTTCCTTAATCAAAGCTTTCGATTCGTCGTCCAGGCTATCGTCCTTTTCGTCCTTATCGTCCTTGTCAACTACCGACAGGCTAGACTTGCGAGATATGGGAGTATCAGGACGGTCATCAACTGGATCCTTGGTAGGAGTTGTCTGGTTTGTATCAATTGTCGAAGTGGCAATGGGAGAATCAAGGACTATGGGATCCGGTTCGGAGAGGCGAACCGTTACCAAAGAATCGTGAGCCATCTTGGGGGTCTCGGGAGCTGGGTCTCGTGCCGTCATGGATGCTCGTTCGGTAGGCGTGGCCAAAGGGAGAGGCTCATGTAGGGTCTCTCTAACTTGGACGTCCATACCGGCCCGTCAGTTTGGTGGAGAACTGTGCAAGAGTCTCTGAGACTGGAACAAAAGACACAATCTAGCACCAGGGGGGCAGGCAGGAATCCCCTATGATAACAGATAGGATAAAGCGTGTCGTCGCGTGTTGATTATGGTTTGTGTATATCGAGAGAAAGATGGACGACAACAACAGGTCGAAAATCAGGTTCAGAGGTCGAGGAAAGGACCAGCCTGTCGAATAAGACGCCTCAAGTACGGTTAAGTTGGCTCATCGAGGGGTGGTCCCAGAGGCTGAAACGGAGCTCCTGGGGCGATGTCGATTTCCGAGTTGGAATCCTACCCGAACTCTAAGGATAAGCTAATTATTTAGAGGGCCAAAGGACGGAGGAGTGGCGATGGAGTAGCGGGAAAAGCAGTTACGGTAGACACAAAAAACAGCGTCTCAACAGTCGTGCGAGGCTGGCGGTGGAGTTTCAACAAGGTTGGATTTGGTTCGGGTCAGGTTGTCTGATTTAGATATTCACCTTCTCCTGGTAAGAAGTTGAAGCCGGCCAGGGGTAGCCCGCCCATAATCTGGACCCTGGCAGCTACAGCACGCAGTAGCGCAGTAGCGCAGGCTGCCCTGAGAGTTGAGAGGTGCCCTCAACTGAAGGCGGGTGCATTGACAAGGAATCGCCAACCAGTGACAGTTCTTGTTTTAGACCCGCTCATTTTATCCATTCGCCAATGTCATGGACCGTTCCAGCGTCCAACAGCCCTTGACCTTTGTTGACGATCCGCTCCAAGGCCGGCATTGAAGCGTCTCTCACGGTCTCTCCTCACTGGGCGGCGGAGGTGACGGCGGTTCGGGGGGAGCCAAGTGGAGGACCAAAGACCGGGGCTGGCTAGGTGACCGCCACGGAAGCATGAATTGGCCCGTTCTTTAGTCTCAAAGGAGACGAGTAACTACGCGCTTGCAACACAATGGATGTCTTTGACGATTCGCATGTCTTTGAACTGCCTCTAACCATCCGGAACACTTAGTTATTGTGCGTCAACTATGTGTTTACCTGCCAGATCTTCTTTTGTTGTCAAGGGGACAACAGTGAACACCCCATAAATGCTTGTCAAGGGCAGATATGACTTCAGTTGCAAACGTGACGTGACATTCGTGGTCAACGTTGTGGTCGCATCCAAACAATAAGGTCCCGTCAGTAGTCAATGGTCGTTCATGCAGGTCCGTACAATGGAAAACAGTCATCAGAGGCGTCGGCTGTGGCTTATTTGCATGCACGCTTCCGGGTTCCTTGCATCTATCTTTGAGGCCCTGATCATTTCAGCAGCCAAACAATCTCCATTGGTCCTAGCAGATTATATCATCCTTCCTCATCTGTCACGATCAAAGTTCGTGGTTCTTTTAATTTTAACGGATCTCGTTCGCTAGGGACAGGCCGCTCTGTTGCCAGGAATGGATCGAGGCATAGTCGCGGCCATTCTGGAGCTTGTCTCCGAATTTCATCCACTTATCATGTTGCGTCAAGATCCAAGCTTTCCAAACATTGCTGTGCCAAACGCCTCTTGCCATCACAGACAGGCCAACCTCAAGATGCTAACGATCTTCAGCGTATTTTCCCGTGGTCATGTTAGCATCTTGTGCAGTGAATTACTTATTCGGGATCAATATGCTGTCTTCGTGTCCGAAGCTATTCGGTGGCAAGCTCTGTAGGCACATATTCTTCATCCTATCATTACGTCGACGATATACTCTTTATATAACCGATATGATACACCATTTCTTTTATCGTATGCTGACCATTGCTGTGCTAGGAGGTCCCACAATGGCGATATAAAAGACTCCCAAGAGGTCCATCGTCATCCATCTGGCCGTCTACCCACTGCAAAGCCCGTCGAGATCCGTTTGACATGACTGTAGAAGTTTTCATCGTAGTGATGCCCTCATATGTTCTTCCCATAACATTCATCACAAATCCAAACCCTTTCAGGATCCATGACAGGCATTCATATACGACATCAGAGCCCGTACGTTCCCATATCATCAGTCCGCATAAAGGGATCCAACAGTAGCTGGTCAATGTCCATATCGATATTAACAACGGAAGGCTGCCGAAGAGCATTGAAGGTAGGTCGGTGATGATCTCAAGCGACGGACTTCGGCGAATAGGCTTGACGGTGGCTTGGTCCCGAAGGTAGCGGATCAGTGGCCCCCGAGCCAGCCGAAAGATGGAATGTGAAAAGAGATAATAGACCAAGCACTCCAATGGTTCTTCTTCGGCTGGGCGATCGTCTTCAATAGTGCGGCCTTGTTCAGACATATTATGTTTGTAAGCTGGTTGAAGATCCGCTGTTGCCGGTGACTTGTAAGAAGTGGACTTTGCTAGTCCTTTGAAGGTTGATGCAGTGCTCATTTTTTCCTAATGTGCGTTCTTTTGAAGGTAGATTGGCCGAGGCTGCAGGTTATTTGTCATAGCTGGGAGGCAAGATCGTGAACATGATGGACCTCAATATCTATGAGGGGGACATGGACAACGGGCAAGCTCATAACAGACTTAAGAAAAAGGGGAACACCATTTATAATATAGCAATATTCAACAACATGTACCAACGAACACTATGGGTTCTATTTCACGAAAGCATGAATACCTGGCAGGTCCCGAAAACATCAACAAGTTGTTTAATACCGGTTGCGTGATGTCTCAAGTATTGCTATTTATCGTGGATCACCTTTGCAGTTGGTCCTCGCCGATGTCTCAAGTTAGAACAATCCATCTAACCCCAGATTTTAATATCACACCAAAGTAGTTCTGGGAGCCATGTTCCATCAGTTGAGTTGCTCATCAAATTCCTTAGGTTTGCAAAAGGAGGGATATGGTATATCTAAACAATAGTAGTGGTAGACGTTTCTATCGACATGATGTCTCTAAGCTCCAAAAGGAGCCGTAGGCGACCCTTTCCTTCTATCTATGATCGATCGAAATTGGTGATATAACAGATAGACGTTACATAATCGAATCGTTCCCTAGAGGAAGAGTCATAAAACGAAACGATCAACATTACTATTTTCCTTGGTGGGCGTCAACGGTTGTAACGAAGGGATAAGCGTTTATTAAATCACCTCATAAGGCAATTATTATACTTTTACTGTACAGAGCATAATAAGCATTGTGCTGGTTCTATCCAGTGCATAGATTCTTGAGAACAGGACAGATACGAGTGCTCGAGGGAAATGTCCTATGGGAACCTCGTTGGTGGCTGAGAGTCTTTCCGCTCTTGTTGTGTTACCCATTGTCCGGAGACGGTGCTAACGGTCTTACGTGTTTCGTTTTGTCCCAAGGGGGGTGTTCTGTCATCTTGTGGCACCATGCCCAATATCCCGTTTGTCCCCAGAGCAAAACCTGGTAAGACAATCACACATAATCTCCGTTCTCAGCAGAGTCATTGAAAGCCGTTGGGGCTCAACTGAAAGTTCGCTTTAAACATTCAAGCGTATATCATTGTGGATATAACAGCTGAAAATTACTTCCATGTCGGTGTTTTCATTGAGAGGCTTATTTTGTCGTAACTACTTGGTTGTCAAATCCTAGTAATTCAAAATCTCCGGTAAACCAACCTCAGTCGTTTGGTGGAATGCATTCATTGTTTACAGCAGCGGTGTGGCTTGCATACGAGACCATGTTCCAGACTGCATTGCCAATGTGATCGAAGCACCGATAACCGAATGGGGAAGATATGATCGATCAGGTGAGGATATAAGGGAGCCAATTTCTCGTACGAAAATCATCCCCGCACACATCCGGTGCGGCGGTGAAGCAATCGACGTGGGGGAATCTACACTACATTCACTTGTGGTCGCATCCATACCAGCCTACCATGTTACAGTCCTGCATTACGTCCACTCACAGCGCGCGGGCTGGCCTATCAAGATCACCTTGATGCTCATGTTGAGCAGTGATTGCCTGTTGGAACGATGAGCTCACACATACATACATAACGCTCAAGCATGAAGCTGGGGTGGTTCTCCAGGTCAAATGGAGCGGAAGAGCATACGTATTGCAAAGAAGTTGCTGACCCGGCAGCAAGCATGAACATGGGGACATTCAGACGAGATCTGCGGCACATGTCGAGGAACTTTGGCTTGGTGCTCGGGTAGTGGGATCGCGATAGCGAAACGAAGCTATCGCGAGAGGGTAATTGGGTGGTCTACTCTTCACCCGGGATCGTCTGTGCTCGCGATTATCATGGTTCGGAGCGATCTAACTAGATCTGTAATCTCATCGAGATGGCAATGCTTCAAAAGCTGAGGCAGATTTGCAAGTCCAATCTGGGAAATGCCGTTGGTTTGACCTTGTGCTTGTCAGACACACAAATTCAGTGCAGATAAGATTTGTACATTGTCACAGTGCATACCGGTTCATGACCGAGCGATTCAAAATCGAATGTCTAGTTGCTGATCATGGGATCGGTCTTGATTTTCTGTTGCAGAGGGAGTGGACCAGGGCATAAGTGAGACGTCTGGTCGGGTCTTCAGGGCTGCTCACTTGCGAATGATTGTGGATCAGCAAAAAAACAAGGAGTCAAGCAAGGATATTGCTTATTGCGACTACATTGACAACAAGACGAGGAATGGAACTCGCCTTCACGGTCAAAGTTGTTATACTTGTAGAAAGAAACCAGTGAATAAACAGCATAGCATATTCAATGTTAGCCAGCCTCCAGCTCTTATCAGCTGGTCCCCGTCTTCACATTCATTATCCCAATCTACATCTCGAATCCCTCACCCACCCTGTACTCTGGTCCGTCAAACTGCGAGTCAGAACAGAACTGACTGTCCTGCAGATGCAGGAATTGTTAGTCTAACAGGGTCATGGCTAATTTGATGATCCACCTCCAATCACGTTAGTCACCCGTTCCAATGTTTGTATGTATGTTGGAACATCTATTGCACAACAACAGTGATCCTCATACAACCTCATCACTTCAAGACCAACGGATGTGAGCACACTTTTGCTTCAGACTCTCAATATCCAACATCTCCCCTAACGTAGAAGAAACCTCTCCTTTGCAAAAGTCTTTCGGCCACTACGAAAGCCCAACTCTCACATGGCCTTCAAGTCCCACAAGCCATTAAATTTCCTTGGTTTTCATCCTCTCATAGTGCATGTAAGTCAACGGTGGACCCTAGACATCCCTCCAAATAGAACCTTGTCCACTGGCGTTACACCCTCACGATCCTGGTGACGCTAAAATCTAGCCTGTCTGCCTGTCCAGGGGCCTTCTCTCATGTATCTATTAGCAGCGGAGTAAGCGAATAGGTACGTGATTCTCGCCTGCTTTAGCGTCGTCTGCCTCCCAAGGTTCAGTAGCGACAGCGCCCCGAGCCTTGAAGGTTGTCGTTGGACCCCAGCTACGTAGGGAACATCTCGCTCCTACACCCTCTTCTTCCTACCAGATTGCAAAATTCGACTCCGGCAACGGGCTCTGTTGTTGGATTAAATCATATCTAGAGCCCCCCCACACTCTTTGCTGAGATCTACTCTCACTACGTTCGTTCGATAAACACCAAGCTCTGAACTTCGCGCTACTTCCCCTCCATGGCGCGTTGAGACAACCCCAAGCAAGGCGGAAAGCTTGCTCCCAAAAGATCAAAAACACCAACAGATGTTCTCCTCCCTACTACGACGCCCCAGGGCTGGTCCCCGCCGAATCTATCGTCGCCGAAACACAAGTTTCTCTCCTTCTCCTGGTCCTGCTCGGCGACGTTATACTCTTGAACGACACGCAACGGCCGATTTTACAGAAGCCGACGACGACGACGGTGATGATACTCATGATGAGGGATTGAGCCGGATTCGGAGTAATGACCGCCGTACGAATAATGATGGAGATGAGGAGGACGACGAAGATAACGATAGGGAGGAAGAAGACAGGCCTGGCGAAGACGGACGACGCGGCGGCCTTCCTGTTCTCCCTCTGTTCTCGGCATCTCATTTAGGTACGCTCAAGATATTGAATCACAAAGTATTAAGTTTTGGTACTAATTTCAATTATAGATTCTTTGCCAGTATACAGCATAACGCACGCCATCCGAATTATCGTATCGACACGCACTGAAACGACTCTGTCATGGGACCAACTTCGATCACCCCAGGTTTCTCAATTCCTCGTCAAGCCTATGCAGCAACAGATTCGTGCCCAGCATTTCAGCCGTGCAACTCTGTATGCTCTCATGATCAACTGTCTCCAATTCACCAAAGAGGGTGAACGCTACCCAGGCAATGCAGGAATTAGTAGCACTCGTGCCAAGGTTTGCGAATTGCTGACTCTCAAGCTACTCAAAGAGTACAATGTCCGCGAGTTGATCGATGCCCTTGCCTATGATTTTTACCCACTTCAAGGCCTCCCCGGATCCCAAGCACCTACGTCTCCTCGAAAATCACCGCCGGCCAACAAGTTGCCTCTGATAGCATCCCGAACGTCAACTCTCGAGGTCGCCATTCGAGCCTCAGCCAAGCACTTGCTTGCCCACCCCCTTGTCGTCCAACAACTTGAAGCTATCTGGAGCGGTGCGATTACTTTCCACTCGTCTGCCGACAGCTTACATCGGGAACCTCCACCAAACGCAGGCCTTAACTCGAATGGATACATTGGAAAAGCGAGCGATAGAACTCCCCTGCTTGGTGCAATTGCTCAGAAAGAAACGCATTTCACCCCACCAGGGCGTCGTACGGCGTCGCTCTACGATCCTCGACAAGCGTCTCTCCTCAAACTCTCCCGTCTTCGGGTTCCTCGATATAGGTCTTTCCTTTCGACAATATCTCTCGCTGTTTTGATTGGACTGTTTCTTGCTGTTCTTGCTGAACGTTCGGTTCAAATCACAGGTCTGGAACTGATTTTTTGGTTCTGGAGTGCTGGCTTCATGCTTGACGAGCTCGTTGGATTCAACGAGCAGGGGTTCGCGCTGTACATCTTGAACGTGTGGAATGTTTTTGACCTCGGAATCCTGCTGTTGCTCATTGTATACTACTGCATGCGAGCGTATGGCGTTTTCCTGGCCGACTCTCACCACATCTACGACAATGCCTATGATATACTGGCGGCCAATGCGATTCTGCTCCTCCCGCGTATTTTCAGCATCTTGGATCACTACCAATACTTCTCGCAACTTCTCATTGCATTTCGTCTTATGGCTGTGGACTTGGTAGCCGTTTTCACGTTGATCTTGGTCCTCTGTAGCGGGTTCTTCGTGTTTTTCTCTTTGACAAAGAACTCGTTCGGTGCGAGTGATGTTGCCTATAAGATCTTTCAGATCCTGATGGGATTCACTCCTGCAGCATGGGAAGTGTAAGTATACTTGAAAATATGAAACGAACTGAGGTTAATGGCATACAGATGGGATGCGTACAATTGGCTAGGACGAGCCTTGTTGGTTCTCTTCCTGAGTATTTGTCATTTCCTTGTTGTGTGAGTTCTCACAGCACGCCTACTCTTTCTTTGCTAAACAGTTCAGGACAATTCTCATCACCGTTCTCACGAATTCGTTCATGGCTATTGCATCCAATGCCAATGAAGAGCACCAGTAAGTGTCCCTGTCCGCATAATGGGTCTGCTCTAATCGCGTTTAAGGTACTTGTTCGCTATCAACACCATATCTATGGTGAAGAATGACGCTCTGTTCTCGTATATTGCCCCTAGCAACATTTTCGCGTGGCTTCTTATGCCTCTGCGATATTGCATGCCGTTGAGAACCTTCGTGTGGCTGAACAGAACTGTCATCAAGGTGACGCACTTTCCCGTGCTGTTCTGTATCTACCTATACGAGAGATACTGGCTTGCCCCGTCTATGTACGAGGCAACTGACTTGGTGGAACACCCAGTTCGGGAGCGAAGTCGGCACATCTCTTTCATGGATCCTGTAAGCAGAGCAGCCATTTTTAGTCCAAGCATTAGGGTTCGCGAGGAATCTGTGGCTGGCTTTCAAAAAGACCGGGCCCTCGAGGAGGTGTTCCGGCGCTTACCTGATCCCCTAACATTGAGGACACAAAGACGTCAAGAGAGGCGGAAGACGCAGACAGCGATTCGTAACTGGATGGATCAACACGACGACAATGATGCGTCGCCAGGGAATTGGCAAACGCCTGATGGTACTATGCCTCCTTGGCAACGAAGATCCAGCGTCGGTCTTGCTCGTACTACTAATCTTAGGCGTGTTTCGGACGTTAGATCGACAGCGAGTGATCCTGCTGATAGGATGTCTAACGTGGGAAACCCACTCCGGCCGTCACATTTCTCCAGGACTCGTCTGAATGCGGATTTATCCGAATACAAAGACCAGACTGATGCCGATGGCGATGACGAACTGGTGACAAATGATGAGGATGAGGATGAGGATGATCATGTTACGAACGCTGGGCAGAGTCAAGTTGCTATAAGCCGTGGAATTCACGAGGAAGCGGAGAGCTACTTTGCACCCAATGCCAATAACTTCGGAAAGCTGGCATCCTCTGTGAGTTCTTCTGGAAAGAGGAGCTCCTCTGGCAAGAATGTTTCTCAGACACCGCGACCCAAACGAGGAGCACACAACCGAACACTTTCTACAAATACGATACTCTTCAACCCTCAGGATGTCAAGCAGATGCAGAGGGCGTCGTCGATATCGCCACCTCTGCCTGGCCAGTCACGTCCACGAACTAGTGGACGAATAACCACTGGTGAAAAGACACCAAGACGCAGTTCACCTCGCCGCTCTATGTACGTCGCCAACACGAAACCTCGACCAGTGATGCCACCACGAGGTATGACCGAGGCTGGTGCTGTTAGTCGATCAGCCCTTCTCAGCATTGAGCCACGAAATCGTCCTAAGGACATTAGAAGGTTGTCCTCGGTTGATCTGAGTGCGATGTCTGATCAAATTGTGGGAGACCATATCGGTGCGATGCCTGGCAGCTTCCAGACACAACTTGCAACTTTCATGAAGGACAATCGGTTACGGGCAGGCGGTGGTAACGACTCCGGCGACCGCGACAGAATGGGAAGGCTGGTGTTGGCTAGAATGAAGACACTGGAGGAAAGCTTTGCGGATGTGATCAAGGAGATGCGGGATTTGAAGAACTCGTCAACGGTTCCTACAACGCGGCGTAACTCGGGAGATGAGGCAAATATGGAGCCGATGATTGAGGTGGCTGGACGAGACCGCTTAAGAAAGTACCATATCGACAACAGCCAACGCAAGATTGCGTCTAAGCGACCCGTCAGCCGAAGAAGTCTTAAGGAGGAGAAACCTGGCATGTGGGATTACAGGGGGAAGGGCAAAGAGGTAGTGTATGAGTCCGACGATGAGGCAGAGACTGATGACAGTCTGTTCAAGAAAGGGGGCTCATTGTAAAGCATAGGTGGCGTTTGGGCATAGCTTTGTGGTTCGGTACGGTAATGAATGCATAAGATAGGAGTACTCTGTAATGAGGTGGCAATTAAACGGTAACTTGACCGCTGTATGAATAGAATGCATTTTGCGCTCGAATTACTAGTCGAGAATGTGGTTGTCAAGGTATGCAAGTATCTTTGGTCTCTCCGAAATTACTGGGCTTAGTTCTGTGAGAAGCACATACTGAAGAGAAATAACGAGGGTAAAGGAGTCCCATGCAAAAGACCAGGCAAAAATCTGACAGAAGAAGTCGATGAAACTCACCTCGATCTAGAGTATCCCAGATGTCGTCTACTCTCTTGCCAAGATAGAGTGCCAGGGGACGTTAGAAGGTCCTGCGGGGAAGCTTGTCACTCATCAAATAAAGTGGGCTTGTCAAAGCAACTTTCTTCAACAAGGGCAAGAGTTACGATATTCAACGTTTGTAAGTTGGGTGCCTAGTAGGAATTACTGGGGTGACCATGCTTACCATCCAGTACCCCTCTGCTGATAAGACCCCTCTACTGATAAGCAAAAAAAAAGTTTCCCCATACAAAATGCCCAATTTCACTTACACAGTGCTTGGCTAAAATTGAAGTTATTTACGTGAAACAAGTTGTGTCTTATTGAGAGTTTCATGCTGTTTCGTATTATGCTATTATTGCTTACGCTATATAGGCGGTTTGGCCGCATGGAACTATCGCAAAATTTCTATCAATGCCTCCTCCACGAACACTCCTCCCCACCGCTTGTAGGACTTTTATCT
>JABEEM010002100.1:0-18937 GCA_013363185.1 Fusarium secorum | reverse complement strand
CTGTTTGGAAAGCTTTGTTGCCCTTTTTCTTTGGTTCGACAGCCATCTTGCAAAGTCAACGTTTGTTCGACGAAGAAGTTGGCTGCACAGAAGGGGATCGAAGGGGGAGGAGGGGGGAGGGGTTCTGTCGTTGGTTTGCGCCGAGCGCAGCTACAACCGCTGAAGTCAGTCGCAAAGAGAGAAGAAGTGGATTATGAAAGGAAGGATTCAGAAATAAGCTTGTGGAATGCTAAAGAAGCGAGACAATCTGCCAAAGCGGCTTGGTTCCACAATGTGAGGAAGGGGAAAGAAGTTTTGGACGTTGATGGAGGGCGGCTTTTCGGTGGAGTTGCTCCCCGCTGGCGGCGTCATGAAGACGAACCTAGAACGCCTGGCGGGGCGGGCTTAACAGGCAAGGCTTCAGGGCTTACAACCTTTGTGATAGGTTAGAATGCCCCTGTAAGCGATCGCAGCTGGGCGCAAATCAGCAATGCCTAGCGTGACCACGCGCCTAAAGTTGGGGAATCTTTATCAATCGCCACCAACACCGATGTGTGTGTGAGTGTGTGTTTGCTGCACTGGAGCCTAGCCTCAGATGCGAAAGGGAATAGATCGTCTCTCTATTGTGCTACGTTTCTACAGTATAAGCCCAAGTTTTTCGGCTTTCAATCACCAGGCTATTGTGCTACTCATAAAGCTTAGAGTAATGCATCGCTAACTTACCACCGAGAAAGTTAACTTTGAGGTTCCCAGAAGTTGTTCAAAGTTACCTTGAGTACAGTAAGAATGGTAACATGTACCTGGACTGTCTTGGCTGAATCAGAGAGATCGGTTAGTTGCATATCAAGATCTCGGCCCCACTGCTTCATTGTTAGAACGTCAGACAAAGTTATCACATTCAACAGACACAACCAAACTCATATCCAAAAGACTCGACTCTGAATATCTGAAACGCACTTAGCGACATCTCGCAACTAGAAAACACGATCCAGCACTGATAGTGAACTTTCCACGGCTGGTGCGCGCCTTGCGCCCAGGACTGGCCCATCATGGACTCATCAGGGTCAGGGACCTCAAATGCGCTGGTACGCAAGCGGACAGACACAGACTTGATGCCCCCGCCTCCTCAAGCCAAAAAGATAAAACGACCCAAGAAGGTACTTGACGAAGATACCTACACAGAGGCACTATCACAAATCATCGCCCGGGACTTCTTCCCCGGGCTCCTTCAGACTGAGATACAGCAAGAATATCTCGATGCGCTTGAGTCAAAGGATTCTGCCTGGATCTCAAGTGCGGGCCGAAGACTTCAGCACGTTATGACACCTGGACGCCGAAATTCAGCTTTCTCATCACAACCGAATTCATTCACTTCTGGTGACCGGACACCTTCAACATATGGCGGTGATACGCCAGCTTCAGTTACCTCTCATGTTCCGGATCCGCAACCACGGCTGGGAGCCAACATGAGCCTAACAAAATTTCAAGATACTTACACAAGTGAGGATAATGAAAGCTTTTACAAGCTTGTCGACAAACAGAATCAGAAAAAGGCGGACAAATATGCCTGGCTTTGGCGCGGTAACAAACTACCATCAAAGCAAATGATCAAACAGAAAGAGGTTGAAGATCGACTGAGCCAAACCCGGAGCCTCATAGATGACGGATTCAAGAAGGATTTGCTGGCCATCAAGGACAAAGATGACCGTCCAGCTCGCCCGGATTCCTGGAATGCCAACCCTCGAAACAGTTTGATGTTCAGACCCGACGGGTTAGAGGATGGTGTCCTCACCGTTTCTCAGAAGGCCGAAGAATCTTCAAGGATGGCTCCAAAGTCAATAGTCTACGAGAACACGAGAATGCCACAACCGCGCATCACACCGAGGCCGCCATCTCCGACCATGTCAGCGGTGCGAGATGCCATTGCCGGCAAGCCTCGGAAAGATGACCGAGACTCTAGCATCGTTAGCGGAGGCGAGACACCAAGAGTTAATGGGTATGCTTTTGTGGACGACGAGGATGATGAAGATGAGCCAATCCTCCCTGCTCCCATTATCAACCTAGGCCCGGGAGATGCAGCTCCAAACCCTTTCCGCCTGCAAGAGCAACGCGACAGAGAGAGTCTTCATGAACGCATGGTGGAGAGGATATCCCAGTCGAAGAAGGAATCCTCAAGGAATGGACTTACAGGGAGAGTTGACAAAACGCCGGTTCCAAAGTTTCCGAGTAGTCCTCGGGTCAATGGTGGACTTACACCTGCAGCACAAAGGCTTTGGAGTAAGGTTGGCACCCCTGGACGTGGATCAAGTGGGAGCACATTTGGAAATTCTAAACCCATGACTCCCAGAGGATCACTTTTGAGATCAGTGAAGAGACCTGGCTCAACATCTGGAAAGAAGTAACGGTTGAAATGAGATACCGCGGTGACAGAATTCGGAGCTTCTCTTGCTTTCCATGTCTTCTATGTCTCCCGTAGTGCATTCATGGATTAAAAATTGCTCCAATGTTCCATTGTTTTCACATGACCAGTCACTATCCTCGTCGTTTTTTAATAGCATGGTGTTGTGTTGGTGCTACATACTTTTCACGATACCTGCAGCTGCTCAAAGAGAAGCGCAACCATTCTGGATTATTTACAGGATAATTCAAATAGAACCGAAATTCAAATAATGATTCTTACTATGAATAATGGATGTGTCTGGTTCCTACAGCTCTCAGATGAGGCCATCAAGGGGATGCAATAAAACTTCAGACCTCTATCCTAGGTGACAAAAAGCCTTAGGTAAACTTAGCATAATTTAGTATAATTTAGTATAGGTTTAGAGGATCTTAGACTAAGTTATTTTAGCACCTCAATTTAACGTCAGAAGTCTTCTTGCACCCCGGGGGCCATTTACAAGGAACCCGCTTAGTTGCATGACCCATCGATTAGATCATGGACTTTTTTTTGTTGGACCTTGGAACTCCAACCCACCAAACCGAGCTGGCAGCCAACGCCAGCAAGCCAGACAATATTAATCACCTCCATTCAATGTGCTTCTGGTCCAGAGAGGCCGTATAAGCCCGATGAGGTTCGTCGACTTCGCAATCGACCTTGCGGCAGTGCTCAATGCCTCTCGAGGTGTCGCCGCTAAGCATGTCGCGCTCCGAGGTCGTCAGATCGATACCTACAGTCGAACTTCGAGCGTTGCTGCGGCATTGAGGAAGCGAAATGCTCAGAGGAGCTCACCGACGGGGGAGAAAGCACAGGATGCTACGGCGACGAGCGATGAGGTTGTATACGAGCAAGCTGCACCGGCAGCACGAGAGACGAAACCTATAATGCAGACACCGAAACAAAATGCTCCGCCTGAAGTGACGAGAACCGAAAGAGCACCCTTCAATAGCCCGGTCCCCAATTTCAGACCGAGCCCACAGCAACAGGCTACATCGGAACCGGCGAAAGAGGATGACCTTGATCTACCGCCTGGGATCGACGTCAATATCTTCCATACCGCGAGAGGTTCCAAAGTCCTCGACTCTCTACGAAAGCAAGGTCGACCTGGGGCACCTCCTGCACGCCCCGGAGTTGGGGGTCCTGTGAAGCCACATCCCATGCGAGACTGGCCTCCACGCCCACCACCCCTCGAAGAGAGCTATGAAGAGGAGCCCATAAAACCTCAAGAGCCTGTGTTCAAGCCAGTTAAACCCGTAGAGCCTGTAGAGCCAGCAGTGAAGGAACCCCTGGTCGAGAAGTTTGTACAGAAGAAGCAGTTGGAGGAGAAGCCCGTCGAGCAGATACCGGTAGAGGAAAGCTCCGTGCTTGAACCAGAAAAGGTCACTCCAGTAGCCCCTACAGCCGACAACAAGATCGACGAGGATGTCATTCAAGCTGCTAGAGAGATTGCTGGGGCGACAACGACGCCCTCAGAGACACCCTATGCTTTACGAGAATCCAAGGTCCCCTCGTCTCGTATCAGCCGAATCTGGAACTATGGTGGTCTTGCAGCAGGCATGTTGGGAGGCGCCATGACTGAAGGCTTCAGTCGAGCCTTTGGCGGTGGTGGCGAAGGATCTGTTCTCCTGAGCGAGAAGAACATGGAGCGTCTGGTTGCAAAGCTCTCGCGCATGCGTGGTGCTGCTTTGAAGCTTGGCCAGATGATGAGTTTTCAGGACACCAAGATGCTCCCTGCCCCCATCCAGCAGGTGCTCCAGCGTGTCCAGGATCGCGCTGATTACATGCCTGCTTGGCAGCGCGATCGCGTATTAGTAGCAAACCTCGGCCCTGAGTGGAGAGAGCTCTTCAGCGATTTTGAGGAGAAGCCTATCGCTGCTGCTTCTATCGGACAGGTTCACAAGGCCACACTAAAGAACGGCAAGCGAGTCGCTGTCAAGATCCAATTCCCCGGTGTCGCTGACTCGATCAACTCGGACCTCGACAACCTGAGCATTCTCCTTACAGCTACCAAGCTACTCCCTAAGGGTCTATACCTCAACAAAACCATCGACAATGCGCGATTGGAGCTTGGTTGGGAATGTGACTACGAGCGAGAGCTTCATTGCGCTCAACGCTACAGGGAGCTTCTCGGTTCAAGCGAGAAGGATGTTTTTATGGTGCCAAATGTTTATCCCGAGGCATCTGGTAAGCAAGTACTGACCATGGACTTCATGGATGGTATCGGCGTGACTCGCATCAACTCTTTCACCCAGGAGCAACGCGACTGGATCGGCACCCAGATTCTTCGTCTCTGTCTCCGTGAGATCACAGAGTTTCGTTTTATGCAGACAGATCCAAACTGGACAAATTTTCTGTACAACGCGGATGTCAACAAGCTCGAGCTGCTCGACTTTGGCGCATCTCGCGAATATCCTGATGAGTTCGTCACACAATATGTGCAGCTTCTGGCTGCGGCCTCTCGATCCGACAAGGCCGCTGTCAAGGAGTTGTCAGAGAGCTTAGGCTACCTGACAGGCCATGAGAGTCGCACCATGGTTGAAGCACACACAAAGTCTGTTCTTACACTTGCGGAGCCTTTCCTTGCCAACGCACCCGATGTTTATGACTTCAAAGACCAGACGATCACCGAGCGTGTCAAGGCTCTCATCCCTGTCATGCTCCACGAGCGACTGGCACCTCCACCAGAAGAGACATACAGTCTGCACCGAAAGCTCAGCGGTGCGTTCCTCCTGTGTGCCAAATTGGGTAGCAAGGTCCCTTGCAAGTCCATGTTTGAGGATGCGCTTGCCAAGGGGGGATACAGTAAGTGAGAGTGACGGAGAGCCAAGTGTAATTATGTACCATATAATCTCATGTGTAACATTATTTAGATGATAAAACGGTCGAGGGATGTAGAATAGAAACGGGATTTCATGATGACAACAATGTCTTGTCCAGAGTACTCACTCCAGTTATTATAAAAGTCAATTTGACAACATATTTAATGCTCATTAAGAGGTTGTCCTCAAGGAGCAAGAAAACATCAGACCCTGATAAAGGGTGTTAATATAAATGTAGCAAAAGGTATCCTAAATTTATCCTTAACTTATGGTAATTTACCTAAGTTTTTTTATAATTTAGGTTTAAGGTCCTAAGTTTTCTTCCCCCCCCTAGGCTATAGGCAGGGCGAAACTTATCTGCGGATCTAAATGTCTTATTACAACCTCCAAGTCATTATGATTCGGACGATCGGAGATGAACCGGTATCTTGAGTTCATGAGTCTAGATCTGGTGGGGCACTGGGAGTCATTGTGAGATATTTGGATCGTAATGTCTTTCCAAGTTATAGAGTATTTGAACTGAGGAGACTTTAAGAAAGACCATAAGTTCTCTCTCGGTACACAGAATGTAATGTATAAAAACTGACGGAAGCTTGTTGAAGTGAAGGTTCAAGACCAAATACAAAAGGCATTGCATCTAAAACAAAGTATGCCGCTATCGCAAGCTTCTACCCCGCGCGAATACATAAACTGAAGTGAAGGCCCACCCCGATCTCTTCATACCTAGTCATCAACCTTCACGTCCCTTGAAAGCGATTCCTTGGACATCTTCAGTTCAAGATGGCGGACTTGATCACTTTGGCGACATGTTCTCTCAATCAGTGGGTGTTGGATTGGGAGGGTAACTTGAAGAGAATTCGCAAGAGTATCATTCTCGCCAAGGAAGCTGGAGCTACGCTTAGAACGGGCCCTGAGCTCGAGATTACAGGCTATGGTTGGTATGTCAGATTCTGGCCCAGTTTGGTACTTGATAACAAGGTGTTACTAATAAACTGAATAGTCTTGACCATTTCCTTGAGGCTGATGTTTACGAGCATTCCTTGGAGTCACTCCTCGCAATCTTGACTGACACCGAACTCCATGGTATTCTCATCGACGTTGGTCTTCCTCTCATGCACCGAGGGTGTCGATACAACTGCCGTGCTATTATCTTGGATGGAAAACTGCTCTGCCTTCGCCCTAAAATCTATCTTGCCAACGATGGGTACGTTTTGCTGTCCATACCTAGGCTAGATTGCCTGGCTGACATGGTTGTATAGAAACTTTCGGGAGAACCGATTCTTCACTCCTTGGAACAGGCCGAGATATGTTGAGAAATACAATCTTCCTCCTGCTCTTCAGAAGCATCAGGGTGTTCGACAAGTTCCCATTGGTGATGTTGTTCTGTCCCTCAATGATACAACTGTCGCCGCCGAGACATGCGAGGAGCTCTTTACCCCCCAGGCACCTCACATTAACATGTATGTTTTGATCACCCAATGGCTCAAATTATGCTAGTGGAAGAATACCGGGCCATTGGACCTCTGGGTTATGACTGACTTTTATCCAGGGCTCTCAACGGCGTGGAAATCTTCACCAACTCCTCCGGCTCTCATCATACACTAAGAAAGCTTGATGAGCGTATTGCTCTAATTTCTGAAGCGACTCGCAAGAGTGGTGGTGTATACCTTTATGCAAACCAGTCTGGTATTTTTCTCCAACAACCGCCTCAATCTTGCTTGGTCTGACGATTCTCTAGGCTCTGATGGAGACAGGCTTCTCTACGATGGTGCATCTCTCATCATGGTCAATGGCTCGATCGTGGCTCAAGGCTCGCAGTTCAGCATGGATGATGTCGAAGTTGTTACCGCGACCGTTGATCTCGAGGAAGTCCGCGCTTATAGATTCGCTCCATCTCGCAACTTTCAGGCTGTGCAAGCACCTGTGTATGAGAGAATCGAGGTTGATTTCAGCCTGGGCCATGAGGATCTTGACCTCCTTCGTGCCCCAACCGCTCCTAAACCAGCCCGTTATCATGTCCCCGAGGAAGAAATTGTACGTTCATCCGTCAGACAGAACTCAGTTGGAGTAATTTGACTGACTTGATGATACATAGGCTCTTGGCCCAGCTTGTTGGCTTTGGGATTACCGTACGTCTGCCCTTGTCGCTCTGGCGGTCGGAGATTGACCTCGAAAGAACTGAAAATACTAACTATTGGTCAGTCCGAAGAAGCAGAGCAGCTGGTTATTTGGTCCCCCTCTCAGGAGGTATCGACTCCTGTGCAACCGCTACCATTGTATTCAGCATGTGCAGACTCGTCGTTGAGGCTATCAAGGCTGGTAATGGAGAGGTCATCGAAGACGTCAAGAGAATTGCTGTGTTCTCGGATAAGCTCCCCGAAACCCCCGAGGAGTTCTGCAATCAGATCTTCCACACGGTGTACATGGGTATGGAGAAGCAGAGCAGCAAGGAGACTCGACAGCGTGCCAAGGACCTTGCCGAGCGTATCGGTAGTTACCACACTGACATGAACATTGACGATACCTTCCACGCTACCAAGAACTTGCTCACTCAAGGGACGGGATTCGAGCCCAAATTCAAGGTTCATGGTGGATCAGCGACTGAGAACTGTAAGTTCTTTCACTCCACACAACGTATGCTAAACCCCTTTTAAGTGATATACTAAGTCTTGCAGTGGCCCTTCAGAATATCCAGGCACGCAGCCGCATGGTCATCGCCTATTACTACGCTCAGATGCTACCAACAGTTCGGCAGCGACCAGGAGGAGGAAGCCTGCTTGTTCTAGGATCCAGCAATGTTGATGAGTGTCTCCGAGGATGTGAGTGTGTCTTAAAGAAGGGTACTGCGATGTTGACTGACGATATCTGCCAGACCTCACCAAGTACGAGTAAGAGCTTCGCCGGTATATCCCTGATGTGAATCATGCTAATAGATGACCCAAGTTGTAGTTCGGCCGACCTTAACCCTATAGGAAGTGTTAGCAAAAGGGATCTCAAAAGTTTCATTTCATGGGCGGCAAAGAACTTCGATATGCCCATTTTGGAAGAGTTTATTCATGCTACACGTACGAAATCTACCACCCTGGTTGGGTCACGAGACGACTAACACCAACATAGCCACGGCTGAGCTAGAGCCTATCACCGAAAACTATGTTCAGTCAGACGAGGGTAAGTGATCATCTCCTGTTGTAAGTTAATTTATTGACATAGCTGCAGTTGACATGGGCATGACCTATGACGAACTATCTCGTTTTGGAGTAAGTGTACCAGCTACGGACCAAAGCCAGTATTGCTATGAAACTGACACTTTGTTGCAGCGACTACGTAAGGAGAGCAAGTTAGGACCTTACGGTATGTTCCTACGACTTGTTGAAGAATGGGGCGGAGATGGCAAACTTAGCCCACGGGATATCGCCACCAAAGTGAAGCGTTTCTACCACTTCCATTACATCAACCGGTAAGCAATATTCCTATTTGGAAATTGTTTTTTTACTGACAAGATGTAGCCACAAACAAGCTGTGGCAACACCAGCTGTTCATCTGTAAGCGGGCCTCTTGAATCTTGTATCGCGTTGAAGATGTTGACCTTTGCCCAGGGAAAATTACTCGCCCGACGACCACAGATTTGACCTTCGCCCTTTGTTCTACCCACCTGCCTTCCAAGGCTGGTCGTTCCAAAAGATTGACAAGCGGGTTGAGGCTCTGGAAAAGGCTCTGGAGAAGAAGAAGGCTGCAAGTGCCTCCAAATAGAGTAAACTCTTGTTTTGTGTTTGAGACAAACATGACTGTATAGTCAGCCATAAAAATAGAAAAGAACAAAGCTCAAGCGTCTCCATTACACTTTAGCAATCTGTTTTTTGTTAGCACGTAAACTACAAGAACTAACTACAGGTCTCGTGGTTAAATTCCCCGACCATCGGACTCAAGAAACGCTGGAAAACGGTATACTGAGTGTTATGGACTTACATAATTCAAGCCTAAGCTTATGCTTCTTGGCCATAGGCTTGATGGTGATGCTATAACTTACGATGAGATCCGTCGTAGAAAGCGTATGAGACATCGGTATCGGGGAGTAGGGAGAATGAGTAATGAATGTAACAATTGCAAAAGCGTGAGTTTAGGATCTGTCTACCTAGATTTGCGTTTGCTTTTCCGATAATTGTTTATCTTTAATTTGCCAAGGCATGCGACTTTTGGTGTTGCCCTTACGGGATAGGCAGCTGGATTGTCAACGAGTCAACAAGAAATCGTCCAAGTGCCTAGCAAATGAAGGACCAAGAACAAACGAAGGTAAAACATGAAACTGTAAGACACATACATCTCCGATACAGGTATAAATACGATGCTAATTTCCATCTTGAAGTCTCCTCTTCTAAGCCACACATCCCCTGTCAGTAGGACAGCTAAGGACCACTCAGTACTTTGATCTTCAGATCTCTGGATCTGAAGTGGAAAAATATATTAAGAACTGATGGATTATATCACTATATCGTTAGCGCAGAAACTCAAGCAATTAGCTGGGCCTCGATGCACTTTTCAAGGTCGTGAGTCTCTTGGAACTCCGTTGGATAACACTAATATAAGAGTCGTTTCCGACACTTAGGTGAGCCCTACACTAGTGATTCAGTGTCAAGTTGGATCAACACTAAATTAAATGACCTATATGCCCACGTCTACAAATTAGACTTCCCCTCGCAGCTATGGGGGAGTCTCTCGAGCGTGCGCAGCTTCGAGGATATGGATTTCCTCAAGATTGCATAAGAATGCATGTCTGAACCAGTTCCTATATATCTAACTTGTAGCTCTACTATACATCGAATGGTCATTCACTGAGTTTAGCAAGGCCTTTTCCAAGGTAAGTCCATAAAGCCCTTTCCAATATTCGCAATCTTACCTGTACTACTTCCAGGGCTCAGTGCCAGGGTTGATCATTCTCGACCGACCTGATATAACAGCGCACTTCTTTTTTGTGACCAGACTCGAAGTGCCTAGGTAGCTCCTTCTGCCTGGTTCACAAAAAAAGGGGGGAACCGCCGGCTATATAATAAACCACAGTCTCCTGGGTAGGGAAGGGCTGTGAAACATGTTATCAGGCCCCATGTTCCTCAGTTTGCTGCAGATGAAACTTGGTTGGAGAAGCGACTAGAGTATCTGACGGGAGACCAAGACCACGAAGCCAGCCCTTCAAGAAAAGTATTATCAGTCATTGACTGTTACAGGACCATATAGGAACCACCCTATCTGTACTGTGGACTTTGGTTGGGAGCTAGAGCCCCTACTCACTGCCACAGTAATACAACTCAAAAAGCATCAAGCCTAGCTGAAGATCGTAACTATCACAAATTATTCATCAGCCTTCTTTTCATGTCTCTGGGTAGCATCTACATCTTTCCCAGAACCATGATAACAATTACCGAAGCAATGGCTTATCGAAAGGACACTGAGAGGACAGTAGTTGATATCTCAGAAACTCAGGGGTAGTGAAGAGAGCGTCAGCGGAGTATAGGAACAGCTGCCTGGGAAAACAACGGTCACAGTAGCAGTTTTATCTTCTTCGGTATATCAAAGCTCACATCTGTTCTCAACATAATTTCCACTATGAAATAAATAAGAATTTGGTTAGAATTGGGGTATCAGCAGATCCTAAGTGATATGCATACTAAACACATTTGCTTAGTCTTCACTTTTGGCCATCCAAAGAAAAGGATAAGCAGAGGCAGTTCTCGGGAGTGGAAGGTTCTGTGATCAGCCATATTTCACTTGTAGGTGCTTTAGCGCTGCAGTTTGTGCCTCATGTGGCAGCTTTATGTATCTGAGTTAACTAATGTTGTGACGAGAAGTCCTGACAGTGAATCATACGGGCAGTGAGTTATTCTGACAGTGAATCAGACTGATATTGTGCCAAGCTACCTCCTTCATCCCAAGTATAAATATCCTCTTTTTCTCCCTCTGACTTTCCTTTCATCCTCTTCTTTACTTCACAAGAGGCTACCAGCCCTGCTATCGAACTCCTCAAGGTAAGCATTGGCCATATGCTCAACATATACGATCACCAACTAACAATGTTCACATCAGGCCCTTACTTCATCTCACAACAAACCTTTCATTCAATATCACCATGTCGAACACCGAAATTGACCTTGATTTCACCGAGATCCATTTTGACTTCTTCTGCAAGGTCGGGGGCACGCCCCAAATGCTACATGCATTGATTGCTGCCCAGGAGGATGATGTCAAGCGCTGGTCTTCTTATCCTTCATTTGGACCCTTCATCCGCAAGCTCTTCGTTCAGCCTCAGGATGTCTCTCGTCTTGGGCCCATTCATCCCACTGGTTGTATAAGTATCGAAAAGCGTGGGCGCTCCAGCTGCTTCAGAGCTAGGGCTGTTGAAGCTCCCGTTGATGATGCAGCCTCTGTCACCCTCCATAGCCCATCAGATGGCAAGCCTTTTCCCTTCCCCGTCAGAGATATTCTAGCCAAATTCTATGAATACGGGCAGTATGAACTCCACAAGGTTCGAATGGCAATCCGCTTCGACAACAAAACAATCAAATATGTGGATGTACAGACATTTCCATCTGAAAACTTCCCCGAGACCCGCAATAAGGATCAGCTCAAAAAAGTCAACATTGTTGATAGCATTGATGACAGACGTGATGTGGTGGTTTGTGGCCGTGGTTGCATGAAACTCGACATTCCAACTGCCTTCAAGGAGCATCTTGAAGTTATTGAGAACCGGATGAGGGACAACGGCTACAACATCAAAATTCATGTCTCAGATGATATCATTGAGAGCGAACTTGAATGGTTTGAAAATTGGAACAGTGGTTCTAATAGCGATTCTGACGATGGTTCTTTCGACTTGGGTGCTTATATGGAGGACGCCTACTTTCTGCCCTTGATCAGCAGTGCAGTTCTTGGCACAATCAAGAATGGAGAGTTTGCCGTATTTGAAGAAGACGATTCAGGGGGCATTGTCTTGCGCGAAAATCACAAAATCGACGATCGCTTCCTCCCAGAGCCGGCGACTAAAATGGAGTGAACTCTTCAGTCTCAACTCTACGTGGTAACCGACTTACGACTGTCTGTTGGACGAGACCTTCTAACGTTTTGGTACTGGGGATGAATTTCAATTCTATCTATGAATACTGAAGCATGCGCTGATATCGAAGACGTGCTCAATGTGGACGATAAAGATAGCAGGTATATAAAAGGGGCGACCGGTTTGGTGGGCAGTGGTGGCGGAGATTCTTTTTATGCGAACCAGAAAACAGTTTATGATCAATAGCTCATATTTGAAGCTAGTTGAGACCTAAGCTTATACACCATATCTGAGGCCTTCTCTTACATATAAGTGCGGTTGACTGCTTGAAAAGTGTTTGTTCTACCTCCAGCTAAACTCAGAAGCCAAGCTGAAAGAAGACTATGACGCCTTGGAAAAGGGGAGTAGTCTTCTCATCTTGCCACTTCTCGCCACCTTCTTGAGCTCTTTTTCATTCTTCCTCTTCAGCTTCCCAACAACCTCATTGTGATCCTTCTTGATGGCTTCAACCTCAGCCTCGTGCTGTTGCTTCAACTAGACAGGATGTTAGTTTACCTGAGGTGCTTAGCAAGGGAGCGAATGGTACCTGGCCTGCGATAAGCTTTGCACTTCCAGATTCGATCGCCTGCTGTCGAGATTGTTGGATGGTGAAAAGTACATCTTCATGTGAGAAGTTTGTTTCGTTTTGCTGGAAGCCTTTCATCATTGTTTGTTGGATCACCTTGGAGTAGATGAGTGACCAGTGTCCGATCTCGAGTGCACCTTGGCGCATGAGTTGTATTTCGTTTAGAAAGTCCTACAAATTTCAGTCCTGTATGCAGTCAAATGGGATGTGGGACAGTTTACCAGAGTATCTCCAAAGGAAAGCCCATCAGGAATTCCCGTGGCTATATCCTTGGACTCAGAACAACTCTCGAGAAACGATTGCATCTTTGCGAGCATCTCGTTGTGATGAATGGCAGCGTTACGGAGACAATCTATAATCCCATGAAGCAGCAGTTGAACAGGCTGCAAGACTTCAATGCATTGTTTCTGTACCGGTGAGTCAGCATTGTGTAGCTGAGATGGGCACAAGGGCATTTTACCAGTTCATTAGCTTGCGTCGAAAGCTTCTGAATGTCGACCTCAGCCTCCTCCTTACGTCGTCTATACTTCTGGCCTCTCTCAAGCTGATCTTGCATGTTACTCTGCGCAGATTGAAGATCGTTGCTCGCCCAGAGGTTGAGTATCCACGTAGCGGCCATCTGACCTCCAGCCACGAGCATCTTTCCACCAATGCCTGCAGAACCAGCAGACTGGATGATGGTTCCAATTTGGTTCGCTAATTTGTTCTTTTGTCTGGAAAGATCCTCTCGCCGGGCTCGAGCGGCATCTTCGTTTGCTTGAGCTCTGTCTTGGTTGAAGATTTGGTCGTCTATCTCGGTCTTCAGAGTACCGATCTCTTTGTTTGTTGCGTTCTCTTGCTGGTTCATGATGTCTACCATCATTTAATTAGTCTGTAAAACTTGTAGGAATCCTGTGGCAACTAACCCTTGGTCTTGCTGATACGACGACTGAATTCGTCGACGGAAGCACGCCAGGCTTGAAGACTTTTGTCAAGTTCATCGCATTGTTTTCTGCATACTTCTGTTGCGTTTGTGAGCTTCCTGAGATGCCTATCGAAAGACGCTTTCTCTCCGGGAGCACCAAATGTACTTTGAAGTGCGTTCAGCTAGTAACCAAGAAGTTAGTATTAATACGCCATAAGCTGGTTCGTTACTCATACCGTTCCCGTATCCTGTATCATGGATTTGGTCTTCATATAGATACTGTAGAAAACTCCATGTGTTTCCACCAATTTGTCGAGTCCCATATGGCAATGCTCAGCCAGGGCTGTCGATAAATTGTCGCTCCTGATAACAGTGTTAGTAAATATTCCAGTTTCCGAGACCAAAGTGCTTATTGGCATGAATGAAGTCTCTTACCCTGGGAAGCCATCCGCGTCTACTAGAAAGACAGACGTGGCATTGCTTGTTGTAGAAATATAGAGACACAATTGAAGCTTCTGAGTAAGCAACTCGGCTCTGATCAAAGGCTCTAACAGATTATCACGAGGTCCCTGAGGCATCTCGGCCGGGAACCGAACTAAGCTACCCATAATGGAGCTGGCGATATCAGATTTACCTAAGGGATTGAGTACAGCAGACAGAAAGTTTAAAGGCGATTAAATAACCATTGATTGGGTTTCAAAATCTAAGAGAAACAGCTTTATCCCAGAAGCACCGCGCCGTCTGATCTTAAGAGGAGTCACCCATGTCCAAGAAGTACCTCAATGTATATGTGCCGACGTTTCATCTGCACCTGTCCTTCACTAGGAAGTTCCATATGCAAACTAAGGGCAGTTTCAACCCTCGTTGAGCCTATCCCCGCTCACGATAAAAGCCAAAGCCTCGTTCAGAGACAGGGGTCGACATATGCATGGTAGGCGCCCGCATTTTAGTTTTCAGCTCTTCCCAAGGGAGTAACTGATAGGTTATAGAAGGGCAGCATGTATTGCAGTATTGTCTTGGTTACTGTAGGACAGAGCCAGAGAGCCTACCGAGTCTAAATAGTGTATGGGTTTATCAGGCTCGGCATCGCAGTTCAATAATAGCCGAGTAGTTTCAACTCCCACCCTCAATCCTGGCATTGAAAGTCAATTACAAAATTTGGCCGCAATAACCAAAATGTCAACTTCGGGAGGGATCTCGTTGGACCATTTTCATGCTCGCTTGACTGTGCTGCAAAAGCAGCATCAATCCCTCAAAGCAGCCGACTTAGAAATGCGAGCTACACAATCCGAGCGATGCCGTTCTTCACTTGAGAAAGCCGTCAAGAGTCTATTCCAAGTCATAACTCTCGTTCGCAAACACGACAAACGTCTAGTTGCATGGCACGACCGCAGTCCACGTCTGAAATCGGCTCTTCGTCTAATCGGCATTGATCGACGAACAGAACATACCGTGAACAAGACTACGGCGAAACTCAAGAATGGCGTGCATAAAGTCGAGACACAGTTTGAATACGCCGGGCAGGTCATAGGAGAGAGCATCGATGATACTACACGCTTCCAGAAGGACTTTTCGCAAATTAGTCACTCTGGAGTTGAAGAGAACCTTCAAGCTATGAGAGCTGCTGAAGCTGAGCTGAAGCAGGAGTTGGAGGACCTCAAATATCAGATTCGGAATCAGGATGTGGAGTGTTCTGGGGCAATGGCAGAGTTGACGCTGCAGATTCAACGGCTTGAGAAGCTCACAGCAGATCATGACTCTGCAAGAGCCTGGAAAAACACATGGGGAGCGGTGAGATCGCCACCTATGCTCGAGCAATACTGAGTATCTTGCTAACTCCTCGATCTTCAGGTCACGGTACTTGCGGCAGCGGGAGCTTTTGCAATGCCAGTTGTTGGTATTTCGGTGGGAATAGTAGCCGGTGTCAAAACTCTGTAAGTCATCCAAACTACTCTCTATGGCCCTCATTGACGAACTGGTACCTCTCACAGTATGAATTCCGAGCAACAAGAAGCCCTCAGAGTAAAAAAAGAACAACACGAGCGTCTCGTCCAAAGCCACGACTCAGAATTGAAGTCGCTTCAACTCCAAATGGCACAATCGGGTTATCACCACGACAGTTGCGCCCATTACATGGATCAAATCAAGCAGATCCAAATCGCAAATTTGAATATTCGTCAAGAATCAAGCAGAGCGTTCAAGACTTTGTGTGAAGTGCAGATGGCGCTAGAGAAGGCGAGGCTCAACATCTTTGAGATATCACAGGAACTGCAGGAATGTCAATACGAGAAGACCAGGCGTGGTATGGCGGCGAGATTGAATGGGATTTTGCAGAATATACTGCAATTTCCTGCGAAGGCGAAGTTGAAGGCTATTGATCAGAAGCTCATTGAGCAGGCTACGAGTGGGATACGTGCTATTTCTGATGCAACAGCTGAGGTTATGGCCATTGTGGGTGAGTGAGACATTGAATGGCCTGATTTTAGACTCTTATCAATTGCACTTCTCGTGAGGGATCTGAGTAAACCTGAAAGCTGTTTTAACATTTGTGTTTGTGTTCAAGTACTTATGTCTGCCTGATCGGCACAAATGATACCCTATTGGAAAAGTCGCATCTTGTACCTCGCGTGAGTCCTTGTACAATACCCATGTCTTTATCTAATACAACTCGGCCTGGATTGGTCTATCGGTCTCACGAGGTCTTCGAAGCGCCAGCCTGCTTTCCAGCCAAACCGTTGTCTCAGAAATGCCACTACATATGCATGTCGCTGGCATCTTCGAGGCAATAGCTGCATGCTGGCCCTCATAAAGGGCCAACAGCCAAAAATAGGAGCTTGGCACGAGAGCATGCAAGACTTGAATCGGACTGTAAGTTGGTACTGAACTGCCCATTGAGTTTGGCGTTTACCAAGTCCATCAGTCACAAAATTGCATCGCCAACTCAAAATGGCATCGTATAGTAGTCGGACGATCCATTCTCTTACAGGCGGGACCAACGCAACGGACCAAGCATCTGCAGAGTAAGCAGCACTCAATGCCGTCAAACCAACACTAACGAATTGTTCTCAGTATCATAGCTCTTCATGGTCTAGGAGGCGATTGGAATCGTACCTGGAGCTCCTTCGGATACTGCTGGCTCAAACACGCTCTCGTTCCCAAGTTCCCATCATGCAGAATCCTCTCTCTCAACCACCCTGATATGCTCTCTATTTTGTCAGCGCACCCTCCTGACATAAACGGTCTGATTCACGATATCATCAGAGATCGTCGTCAAGGGAACCGCTCAAAGTCACCGATTATCTTCCTCGGTCATAGCTTTGGTGGCACTGTTCTCAAGCAGGTGTATGTTGCTACACACCCTTCCAACACAGATGATCCAGAGTACAAAGCTCTTCATAGCCATATTCGTGGCTATGTGTTCTTTGGCACAATCCATAAAGACAGAGACATGAGTCGGGCTAAGCTTGAGGTCCCAGAATTTTGGAGAGCTTTGAGTCGCGGAGCTTCAGGTACATTGGGCGGCCACTCTCATGAGTTGGAAAAGGCAATGTATACCACCTTTCGTGTTAATCATGCCTTTCGTCGTCTCGGTGGAGAGAACCTCCTCATCAATTGCTTCTATGAAACCAAGGGACCTGGCGGACTGAGTGTCAGTGGATCTTGTCATTCATGTTCCAGATCTGAAGAAGCTAACATGAGCCCAGAGACGTGTTCTTATTACTCAGGAAGAATCAACTCTGGTCTCCCGTCCTGTCCCTACCATGCCCTTGGATCTCGACCACCAGTCCCTCGTCTGCTTCAAAAGTCCACGAGATGAAAACCTCGCTCGTGTACTCGACGCTCTTGATTCGTTCATGATTCGAGCAATGGACGTCGAAACTCGACTGCATAGGCCGATCGCTCCTGAATCTCGAGGCCTATGTCTTTTGTCACTTGATGGAGGCGGTGTCAAGGGCTTGTTTAGCATCATCGTCATTGATCGGCTAATGCAAGAGACACGACGCCTTGAAGGCCCTGGCGCAGAACACAAAAAGCCCTGCGACTATTTCGACCTCATTGGCGGCACAAGTACAGGAGGCTTGCTAGCGATCATGCTTGGTCGTCTTCAGATGGACACTCGACTCTGTATTCAAGCTTACAAGTCCCTGTCCGAGGAGGTGTTTTCTAGGAAGTTCAAGATGCCCCTCCTAGAGGCCCTTCGCAAGGCCAGCAATGTTGCTCTAAGCTGGCTATGGTTTGATGGCGATAAACTCAAAGAAGCCGTTTGTCGTACCGTCAAAGAGAATCTTCTCCCCAGTGACTCGGCTATGCTGAGGCAAAGTGGCTGTACAGTGGAGGACCTGACTCTCGTCACTGACATGAAGTCTGCCACATACTCTTTCGTCTGCGCCGTGCCCAAGTACGAGGAAAAGGTGAAACGAATTCGATCATATGAACCCCTTGACCAACAAAAAAACGCTCCAGCTGAAAGACTCAAGATCTGGGAAGCAGCACGAGCAACCTCAGCAGCGCCAATGTATTTCCCACACATAGAAGCAGGCGGCGTTTCTTACTTCGATGGTGGGCTCGAGAGTAACAACCCCGTCATTGAAGTAATCGAAGAAGCCAAACAGGAGTTCCCGGATGACAAGATCTCCACTGTGATCAGTGTTGGTACTGGTGCATACCAAGCCTCAGACGCAAGCGCAGGACTTGTGGGTTTCATGAACTACATGATCAATATGGCCACAAGCACAGAGAAGCATCACAGAGCTGTCCTTGAAGACTCGCGATTCGCAGATATCAGGAAAGAAGGGTACTTTCGACTCAACGGGACACTTGAACTCGGAGCCATTGACCTCGCCGCTGTGGAACGCATGAATGAGATTGAACGTCTGGCTGAGGCCTATCTGAGTTCCAATGAAGGTCAACAACAAATCGGCATGTGTGCTGAGCGTCTAGTTGAGAGGGCAAGGCACCACTGAAGCTTGGACGAGGTCCGAATGTAATCTGCATTTGGTGATACAGACAGCACATACGACCATACCTACCAGAAAATACGGGATCCCGTCCGCTCTCCCATAGTCAAGCTGGTAAGGGGCGGATTAGTAGTTGGGTCGGTGACGACCAGCGAATCCCCGCTGTTGTATGT
>JABEEM010002099.1:0-15270 GCA_013363185.1 Fusarium secorum | reverse complement strand
CAGTATCAGAGTAATGAATGAATTTATTCCGCCCGGGAGGATACGCCTCATAGGGCCCGTATCAGAGTAATGCGAACGCAGTGGCCTTTGCAAAATGGGTCAGAATCTTTCGGATGAGCATCCGCAGCGGCGGTCGCATGAAGAGCTAACCCAACAACTTGTGAGCTCCTCCTGTCCATCTATCCTACGTTACCAGAGCCAATACTGAAATACCACTAACACGAGCTCATAGACGGAGAAGTTTATGAAGAAATGTTTCACCTCTCTTGAACTATACTCACTCAGAGATGTTTTCAAGAGCCTTGCCGATCAGCAGGACTCTATCAAATACCTGAAAGAGGACACCATCGCCCGGTACCTGGAAATACCAGACATTCTCGGCGCCTCGCCAGTCATTTTCCAAATGGTATCCTATATCGGTGCTTTTCCATTTCTTCAAGATGCACCTGCAGTCCTGGAGTTTCAGCGGATGATTATGGTGGTCGTCATCATGACTGAGCGCTACCGAACCGTATTGGCGCGGGGCTCTTCAGATAGGACCAAACTACTGTTCAAGAGCTTAGCTGTCTTTGATCGTAAAATGTCAGAAGCAGGAGCCCATCCAGACACGTCACATATCGCACCTATCGAGTCCAAAGACGATAAAGAGAAGGCCACGTCCCGTGCGGCTGGTTTTGCGGTTGATGCAGCTGGGGACGAAGATGAGGACGGTGAGGACGACGACCTCGTATTGACAGCTTTTGAATTGCTTGACATCAAGGATGCCGTGGACCAGGGCCATGCACCAGTCTTTCATGGCGCAACGATCCCAACTGACAATTTCCGAAAACTTGTCATGCTGCTTCTCCTTGCCGCCCCGCTTGATCCTCAAGAAAGCCTCTCGATGTATTCAAGCCGTGTTGTTGGACAAGAACTCGAGGGCCTCCGTGGCGCCGCTGAAAGCATTCTTGCCTCCTTCGTTAATGCCGAGACCTCAACTGGCATCAAGTACAACCACTTCAGAACCATCATACCTGTGATTGCCCTCATCTTTTTCGTGGATTCAATGGTCTCTTTGAGCGCTTTCTTTTCTCGCAAAATCTAGACTTCTCCAAACATCAAAATGATACCCCAGCTACTACTTCATCTCAAAAAGTAGCACAGCCTCTATTGACCGACACGGGCGAAATACTTAATCAGAACACATTATCCCAGATCTCACTTTTCCTTCCTGGGACAGATCTCTTTCGGCGAGTGAGGCTCCTTTACTCGGGCAATGATGCCGGCTTCTCCATGGGAAGTTTCCAGACCAAAGTTTTCAACTGGCAAGCTCCAACACTGCTCCTGGTGAGCGGAACACGGCTGGGTAATGAGCCGGAGGGTGGTCAAGAAAGCAGTTTCGCGGCATCCTTGCCTCCGAAGCGGTTCCCTCATGGTAGCAAATCGGATCGGCTCACTTTTGGAGTCTACGTTCGTGAACCCTGGAAACACACCCACCGGGAATGCTTCGGCGATTCAGAAACAACACTATTTCAACTTGAACCAATTCATGATGTCTTCCCGGCATCAACTATCAACAAAGACTACGTTACTTTCACAAAAGCACCAGCGCACCATCCCATGATGTCGTTCGGTTGCCCTCATCCACACCCATCACAAGCTCACAGAAAGGCCGACATGTTACGCCTAGGCCCTGTATCATTATTACTTGACGACTCGTTCGAGTTTCCAGTCTTCAACCACGATTTTACATCTCGAGGAGGTGCATTTCACTCGAGTGTGGTGAGAAAGTATGATTTCCAGGACCGATTCCAGATCGAGAGTCTCGAAGTTTGGGGCTGTGGCGGTGATAAAGAAGCCCAAGCCCAAGCCGAGAAATGGGCTTGGGAGGAACGAGAGGCTGAAGCTCGCCGCAAGATCAATCTTGGAAATGGTGATATCGAGGCTGATCGGGCGTTGCTTGAGATGGCGGGGTTAATTGGGGGAAACCGAAGTGGAGGATCTATGTCATGAAGCAACTACCAAAAAATTGAGTATTACCAGACAATACATGTTCTTAAAGCTTGGATAGCACATCGGTTTAGCAACTGCCTGTCTTGAAACTTCACAATCTTCAAGCTCAACAAACATAAACGATCATTAACATTTGCTTTAGTAGCTTGGGAGTAGAGCCACGTTGTACTCGAAGGTACCGCCCGTTGTCTATCGTACACAATGTCTTTCTGCCACAAATTAGCATGCGAAACTTTTATACAAACCTCCATCATGGCCAATTGCTCCTAATGCACATTCTTTGTTCTCAGTCCTTCCTCTTTGAGATAATTTCGCCAAGATCGCCCAGAGAACTCTTGGGATTCTTCTTCTTCTTCACGCTGGCCTCGTCCTCAACAGCTTCTGCGGCAGCTTTGTCATCACCCTTCTTCTCTTCCTTGCTGTCCTGTGGCCATAAACCAATGCGGCTCAGAATACCTCCATTACTGGAAGTCCCGGTGCCTTCAGGCTGCGGTTCTGCGGTTGCCTTGGCCTCCTCGGCCCGCTGGGCCTGGACCTGTTGTCTCTTCTTCTCGAGTCTCGCGCGCATGGCCTTTTCCTCCTCGTCTCGGGCCTCGAGCTCACGAATCCACTTTTGTCGCTTCTCTTCAGCATCCTTCTGCTCCTGGAGCTGGCGGAGCTCCTTGCTCTTCTCGCGGTCTTTCTGGTAATACATGCTGCCGGCAAGCATGGCGAATACGGTGAAACCCTGGGCTGCAACTCGGGCTCGGAACATGCGGTTCGCCTGTTTTGAATCGCCACGACGGAGGGCTCGGTAGGCATTGATAAAGGCGAGAGTGGTCAGACCCATTCCTATAGCTATTAGAAGCTGTCCCGTGCGGCAAATAGTTCCGAGATGTTTTCTTTACCTAGGGGGATCAATGGCTCCTCCTTGATCTTGCGGAAGACCTTTTGCATTGGTCTTTCATTCTGAAGTTCCCTGGACTATCGCATGAGCGGGGACTGCACGATATAGCAAGCTGGAATTGAAGCATACTGGTCGCCGTCAAAGGACGAGGGCATAGGGCCCGGGAGGGAGGGGGGTGTATCAGCCATTGTATTTGTTTGTTATAAAGCCCAGTTGCTGGCGCAGAATGTAAGTCAAGTTGAATTCGTGAGGAAGTGGGCTGAGGATTTACAGAGGGACCCTACCCTTAGTACCCATGATCGCATCCATTGGATGGATCCATATCTGTACAAGCATCATCACTTTTCTCGCTGACGGGTGGGCTCCGCTATTCAAGGACATAAGGTATGTATGTACGGAGGATGGGCCGTAAAGTTCTTGCCCAGAAGAACTTACGCCACAACCAAGAACCCTTGTCGAGTACTTCGAGGTACAAGAGCTCTAGATTGTTATAGAAGGAGCCCTCTATTAAAGGCCTATAACTATAGGGCTTTAGTAACTAGCTGAGTATTTATTACTGATTAAAACCCCTATAATAAGATTATGATCAGCAGCTGGCTCCTCGCTTGATGTATTTGATGTATTCTGAGATAAGTGGGTCCACTAGCCACAGTTCTTTCGGGCAAGGACTTTGCGGCCGAACCTCTGTACGTACCTGCCCAACCACCAACGCCCCGAGTCCCAAGCGGGCAGCATCCAATCGATCGGCCTAGCCGCTGCTCCACTGAAACTTTACAGCTCTGATCGCATTAATGAGCTTATTTGGGATGCAATGTATGCGTAGCTTTGTCATCATCGAAAACAGAGAACAGATTTGTTATTTACGTATTCTAACATTGCCTTACAAACCTACTGTACCTAGCTACCGAACAGAAACGACGACAGACGCGAATCCGATCCAATCTATCCCTTGACGATTACCGTCGATCGACTCTACAACCTTTCAACTTCCCCTGACACGCCTAATTCAGCATCATGCAATATCCATGATATAGCCCACGATGTGGTTGCCGACGCCTTCCGTCGAGAGTATTACCCGGCCGCGACTGGCTGTGGCCGTGGTTTCTGCTGTGGCCGCGCTCTCGGCCGGATACTATGCATATCAGGTCCGGTCGCAAAGTTTCGAGTCTCTGCCCGGTGGTGGCCTACACAGAAGCAACGCAGTACGACGTCAACGCCGGAATCGGAGAAACGAGGATGGCTCAAGTTCCTCATCCGAGGCTCCGGGTGACGAAAACGCCAATATTGATCCAGTTCAGCCCCTCGGCGATGGAGAGACCATAGTTGATGACGGGGACGAGTGGTGGAACGATCCCAGCGGTTTTCCTTCTAATCAACGAACTGGCCACAACATCGTCACCCTTCTCTTTCGTGTTTCAGAGGACAATGCACGCAGAAATGGATGCGTTCACAGAGGCTGCCAATGTAATTCATGTGGCATGGTTCCCATCCGCGGGGTTCGTTACCGCTGCGCAAACTGTGCCGACTTTGATCTTTGCGAAACTTGCGAAGCCCAGGGAGTTCACATCAAGACTCATATCTTTTACAAAATCCGAATCCCAGCACCGCCGTTCGGTCCGCGACAAATGCAGCAAGTTTGGTACACCGGGGATCCAGACACTTGCAGACGGACTCTGCCCCGCAGTTTGATACCCAAGCTGTCACAAGATACAGGATTCGAACGGCCAGAGTTAGAGGCTTTCTGGGAACAGTGGACTTTTATGGCCAACTCGGAATGGAGAGATGACCCCGATGAGCTGTGTGTCGCAATGGATCGCAAGACATTCGAGCGGTGCCTTGTTCCTACAGGAGGCTCCCGTCATGCAGCACCAAATCTTATCCACGATCGAATGTTCTCTTTTTATGACTCTAACAACGACGACTTGATTGGCTTCACAGAATTTCTCCATGGGTTATCATACAGAAAGCGAAAGGATAAACTGCGAAAGATATTCTCTGGCTACGATCTGGATGGCGATGGATATGTTGATCGCAGAGACTTTTTGCGCATGTTCCGTGCGTATTATGTTCTATACAAGCAGATGCACAAAGATATTTTAGACGGCCTTCAGGATCAGCTACTCGCCAGCAGCGAAGCTCAACAGCTCGTTACCAGCCGTCAACCACTGAGCAGTCTATTTGGACGTGAGGGTCGAGTGCCTCCCGGTGAAGGACAGTTTCGGCACGAGGGCAAGACATATCAACGAGATGGTAGTGTGGATATTTTCGATGGGCACGAACACGTTGTTGCGCCAGATCGCGGGGACACAGCAGCTCGTGGCGATATTCTAACAAACCTGTTTGCTTGTGAAACCGACCATCGATTCCGGTCCAGGAGGCAGTTCATCACCAGAAACGACACAGATAGCAACTGGAGAACAGTTCGCCGTTTGAGTGGGAGTGAAATCGATCGTACTTATTGGGTTACGCTATTGGAACCGGCATCCACCTTGGAGGAGCTTCCAGGCCTCATAATGGAGACTTTGAATCCTGAGATTGAGGAGCCTACAGATGATGAGGATGAGGAGGTTGATGGTGACAGACCTGCACATGGCATGAACAGAGCCCATGAAGAAGACGATACAGGAGGCCCGTCACGAACGGAAAGTGAGATCAGAGCCGAGACCATTGCCAAGGATCGCAGCAGGGCTCCTAAACTGGACAAGCGTAAAAGAGACATGGCACGGAATCAACTACATGAGCGATGGAAGAGGCGGCAGTTCTATCTCGATGAGGAAGAAGGAGGCCTTGCCCCTGATGACTGGGCAGGCAGTGAAGATATTCTGATGGATCTTCGCCAGATGGATGAAGCCTCTAGTGACGACGAAGAAAACGACTCGACAACGACACCGACTAGTTCAAAGGTCAGATTCGCCAACGAAAATCTCACAGATGACGAGGATCATGATAAAACGACTTCTCCTAGCAGTGCTTCTGAGCACGTGCCGCGATGGAGAATACCACACGCTGAGCGAGATGCTGGCAAGGAGATTCTTTACCAGGTCACTCAGCAAGCATTTAATGAGTTGCTTGATACCATTTTTAAGCCAGCCGAGGACCTTGCTGTACAAGCAGCTGAAACCAAAGAACAACGGGCAAAGTACAAGGACGTACTAGGCACCATCGAGCTTGGCGATGATGATAAGTCTAAGCCTACGAGTCGGGGTGATTCCAAGGTTAGATCCGCCGCTGACAAGACCCTTGAGGAGCTCTTGTCCGAAACTGGATATACTATTGCTTTGCCAGAGGGACGAAATGCCATCGAAATTGATACTACGGTTGAAAATATCCACGAGGATGGAACGGCAGAGCCCGTTTCAGGGTCAGAAACTGAGGTAACCGTGCCAGTTTCCGAAGACGAAGAACAAGATCCCACTCTTCCACAATTCCGGCCCAACGCACTCGAAGATGCACCTACCTCTCCGGCTTACGTATTCTACCCCATTACGCAGCCTTTACCCGACACGTCCGAGGACGACGTACCCAGGGAAGAGGATGACATCGATAGCCCTCCCACATCAGACATGCTGCGACATTGGAAACGCCTAAGTCTTGCTGAGGCCCAGGCGATCAAAAGAGGAGGGTGGGGTAAACTAAGCTTTGACGAGTTCGAGGCCATCTATAAGAGCCAGGAGCACCAGGGTAACAGACTCGATTATCTCGGAAGCTGGATAGACTTTTGTATTCCCTAAGCACGGCATCGAAACCGCATTCGAACACCTCCTGGTAGGGCTCTATAGTGAATGTGTGCTTGAATTGGCGTTTATCCTTTTACATTCGGGTAGTTCGGGGAGTTTCTGCATCGCGACTGAAAGCTTTCATGTAAAATAGCGAAAGGAAGGGAATTGGCACATATCTAGCATAGGACAGCGTGCGTATGATAGCAGGTATGCATGATTTCTGCTACCACCATGCCTGGTGTTGCATAACTGCTCGTTTGCAGCAGATACAACATCACTTACAAAATTACACAGCGAAATCACACACACAACAGATAAAGTATGATTATTAGCAATCGAGTTCGTATTAAACCAACGCTGAAGTACTACTCGTATATGTTTGCTCAACTCGAGCCCCCTATTCCGCCCCCCCATGACCAGCATGCACCCATCGATCGATCATCTCTCACAGCCTCTTCTCAAACCTGCTGCTGAGTAGAATCAACACCGTCGAAGCCAAGTAGGGCGTTCCATGTGTCAGCGGTGCTTTGATCCCGTGTTCCCAAAGCCTCAATCTGAGCCTGAGCATCCTCACAAGCAGCCACAGCATCGGCACTAGCGTCACACACGTTGGTGAGCTGGTCACAGATACGGTTGGTAATGATGTTGGGGTTGAGAGCCTCCTGCTGGCCTTCAGCAATGAGAGGATCCTGGGGAATGAAGGTGAACTCGTCAGCTGGGCGACCATTGAGGCCACCAACGCGAGCCATTGTAGGCTGGCAGACACCGAAGTCGAGAGCACCAGCGTTGCCGCCAGCATTACCCCCAGCGTTTCCACCATTACCGGCACCATTTCCAGCATTGTTGTCATCTGTAGCATCATCCTGACCATCCTGAGCATTGTCGTTGTTGCCATTGTTTCCGCCCTGGTTGTTCTGGTTTCCATTTCCGTTGTTGTTGTTGTTTCCGTTATTACCGTTGTTGGCATTGCCATTGTTGTTGTTGTTACCATTGTTTCCGTTATTGTTGTTGTTGCCGTTGTTGTTGTTATCGTCCTCTTCGCAATCCTCATCGTCATTTGCGTTGTTTCCATCCTGGGCGTTATCCGAGCCATTGTTGCCCTGCTGGCCATCAGCGGGAGCAGTGCCGTTGTTGGCAGCTCCTCCATTACCAGCACCAGCACCAGCATCCGCGCCGGCGTCAGCACCGTTGTCAGCACCAGCACCGGTGCCATCATCCTGGCCATCGTCTTGGCCGGCACCACCAGCGGCAGCACCGTCTTGGCCATCAAGCTCGACTTGGTCGCCGTTAGCACCGACGGCTGTGAATGTGCTGAATCCCTGAGCAATCATCACCTCAGCCTGTGATAAGCCAGCAGCATCGAAAGGAGTTGTGACTGAGGTTGCCGAGTTGGCATTCTCAGTGGCTGCACCGTCAACAGCAGGGTCAACGAGAGGGACAATGCCGCGAAGGGCAGCTGTGGCTGGTAGGCTGGGGTCAGCGCAGACGAAAGGTCTGTCAACAGCTGAAGGGTTGAAGTTGGTCTCGGCTGCAACAAGACCAATAGCTGCATCGAGAACTTGCTGGTCAGTTCCCAATTCAGTGATCATCTGATCGGCGATAGTAAGCTGGAGGATGTTAGTTGATGTGATTTCAAGACAAGTCAATACATCATACCTTGTCACAAGGACTAGCAGCTGCGAGCAAAGCGCCAGGGATGCTGCCAGCAATAGTGGCAGCGACACCAGGGTCACCGAATCCAGCATCACCAAGTGCCTGGACGGCAGCAACAGGCTCCTGCTCTTGGCCGAATCGGGCCTCGGCGTAGGCCAGGAGAGCAGCAAGGATGATAGACTTTGAGAAAGCCATGATGAATGTTGTATGGATTAAGTGATAGTGACAAGTTGGAAGGTTTACAAAGAGTATCAAAGCAACCAACCAGCGGTGCAAAAAGAAGGTATTGAACTTGAAGGAGTGGTCGAAGCGAATGCGTTCACAGAACAGCAGAAAGAAGCAAAGGAGAAGGGAAGGAGAAGAGGCTTGTGTGAGTGATGATGATGATCAAAGGGAAACTCTAACTCTGGATGACAGATCGTCTCACTTATATAGATGTTTCTCTCAACATTATCGAGTAGTTAAATTTGAATAAGCTTGAATCACTGCAACTTGGCAACCAGCCTGAACCTCGTTACGGCGATCATACATGACCTGCTACGATATTGTTTGACGAGACCATATCAGTAAGCGCCGTTTCCAACTTGAGGTTCTCCCCAGGGTTGACGAGACGCCTGGGATAGGGTTGGCGTCTCGTTGTTTAGTGTTGCTGGTGAAGACTAGAGTCTAGACTATAGGTGCTTAACTGGATAGCCTATAGTTTCCCAGCGTCTTGGCCATGGCCAAGTGACAGGCATGTGTCGCGAAAAGTCTCCTCCGCGATTCCGAGGCATCGCAGGTCTCGGATACGGAAATCCCGAGTCCTTTGTCGCATCAGATAGTATCTATCAGGCAGTAAATAGTCGAATGAGTGGCTGCCATCGAAATTGATTCAAGACTGAGATAGAGCCTCGAAAAGTGATCCATTGGTAATTGGTAGAATCGTTGAATTGTGTTGGTGTTGATAAACTCTCAACGCACAAAAGTACCACCCACAAAGGACTGGAGAATACCGCAACTCAGTTGTCTGGTCAAGCTGTCAAGCTAACATCTTTTTTCAGTCATCCAACACAATTCCAGTTGGAAATTGCCTAGTCGATACCATCGTCATGCACAGACTGCGACCGGCACAGATGGGATCCGTGATTTTGGGGTTTCGGTTGAGGCTCGCTTGAGCATCCTTGTAAATAGTTCAGCCAAATGTGTTGCAGATGTGAAACGCTGCCGAAACCACCCACGCCGTTCAACTTGTGTCACCAGAAACAACACGTGCAAGACCCCCAGAAATGTCTGTGCAAAGCGCCGCCAGTCTGGGACGGTGTTTGTGTTTATTGTGAGCTTTGGTCATTGCTTTTGAAGTTCAGTTGCTCCATGTATCATAGAGAAGTGGCAACGCAAGCCCAACAAGCCTACGTTGAAGGAACCAGCAGGATATGAGATCATTACCTAAGCGTCGGTTTATTCTCTTCTGGCCATATCAAGAATTCCTCGATAGACCATGGACTGCCACTGCCACTGAGACTTGTTGATGGTGTTTCTGTAGTTGCATACCCTGAGCCAACCACAGATTCATCCCAAGAAGCAAAGTCAAAGTCTTCTTGGCCCAGAGTTTCGAAGTCCAGTTCGTCAATCCAACTTGTTTCTCCATTTTCCAACAAGCTCTGGACGCCTTGACCTTGTCTTTGTTTTCTCAGATACTCTGTTGGTGTCACACCAACACATTTCTTAAACACTCGATGAAAATGCCACTTAGACAACCCGGTCTGCCTCGCCATCTGACTGAGGCTCAACCTGACTTCCGCATCGCCCTGTTTCTCTGTTTGTTGTTGCACAAAGGCCCGGATCTTCCGCACAGCTGTTTCTTCTGGCATGAACCCTGCTACTTCGGGCTTACAGCGTTTGCAAGGGCGGAAACCAGCTTTCTGGGCATCATAGCCATTGGTGAAGAATGAGACGTTTGCTCGGCGGGGAAGACGGGCTTTACATATCGGTCGACAGAATATCTTGGTAGTGCGAACTGCATAGACGAAGAAACCATCCGCGTTAGTGTTGCGTGAAGTGACCGCATTCCATCGAGATATTTCGTCTTCAAAGAGCGTTACAAAGCTCAAGGTCTGACTCAAATCAAGAGTTGATGGATCCATTGAGAAGTTTACTAAATGTGTAGAAAAGTTGATGAAGTTGAATCATTGATGGTGATCTACGGTGGCAGAGGAAGTAATGGAATAGTGATTAGTGGGGCGTTGCTTCCAATATGACCAATGAAATAATTGGAAAGCATGTCACATAGGTATAGACGGTATAAAGCTTCGAATAGGGTGGTCGCAGAGATGACCGGTATCGTTCTATCCGCTCTTGACACTTTGTTAAACCGTTGTCGAAATTGCTGAATTAGATCTAGGTACTGATGCAGATAGAATTGTCTTGGCATTTCGTTGTACGTACCCCTCTTCCTTTTATTAGGTAGATGCAAATGTACCTAGTACAGAGATAGAACTTCTAATTTTAGAAGAAACACAGAATGCTAGACAGCAGAATTCATGATAGCTTTTGTGTATACCAAAACCTTAGCCTAAGTTTAGCATATATACCTCGAATCGAAATTGTTACTTTAGCCCTTAACCTGGGGATGATGCCCATATCTTGCGCATGGAGCAAGAAGGTCAAAAGAACAACATGACAGCTTATCTCGATTTAAAAAAGTATTAATTCGAAACTTAGTTTGTGGTTAGTAAAGCAATAGAGATTTTATAAAGCAACATAATAAATTTATATATTAATTAGGCAGCAATGGCATCTTCGGCTTGGGAGATGAAACTCAGTAGATGTGGCAACAGACGCAACGGAGTAATGCTTTGATAGATGCTCAACTTTCATCAGAATGGAGAGATTCAGCTTGGCAAATGATGTGACAGTTCGATGTGGTGACCAAGACACTATTTCACGAAACAGCTTGTCGCTTATTCAACAGACAATCGATTCGATCTCGCCCGCTTGCAACTTGAACTCTGCACACGAACCCTCATTACTCTATGGTATCAAGAACCACGTAATTCCAAGGGGAAATTAAGTCAGCAAGGGATAAGAATGTGAAAACCAGGGAGAACAAAGCACAAACAGACCTAATAAACGTTAGACCATTTCAGAGGGCATCAACCGCCTCTGTGGCCCGATAGACAAGAACCTGACACTGTTGATGTCTACATTGAGGATACTGAGTCAACGGAACTAGATAAAACGATGTAGAGATGATGTCGACGAGTTCCCGGGATAGAAAGAATCACAAGCTATAAGAACGAGTGGAGAAAGGGCTCGATCGAGACATTCGGTTCTTCAACAGAATGCACTGTTTATTAACTCTCGAAGGATGCCAACTATGGCATCGGGACAAACTCACCCAATTTTGCTGATTCGATAGATACCGGACGTTTCTGGGTTGGCACCGTTCTGTACCAGAAGATAGATCACGAAGAAGGACATATCGAAATCGAGAGACTCAATCTATGATTCATAAAGGGAAACGAACGATGGTCTCAAGGGGCGACGTGAGCAACACTGTATCATCTGGCAAAGGGTATTTGACTGACTACAAAATGTCGGTGACTTACCTACGAAACAGAAAGCGAACCAGCATATGGTGGTGACTTCTCTCATCCAAAGAGAAATTATTGCAGGTTGCGCGCAATATCAAGATTATAGGAGAGAAAAGTTCTCCCATCCGTTTGCGAGTCTTCAAGCTCGAGAAGCGGCCAGCTATAAGAGCTTTTGAAACTGCTCCGGGGCGGCAAGGCCCTCCACGAGACCACGACCAACGTGATGTATCATTGTTTGTAAATATGGATATGTAACTTGATCATCGGGTCGTCCTACGGCTCGCAATGATCTGAGTATCTCGGGAGCCGCCAGAGATGTGTAAGGTCTAGTTGAGTGAGGGTTCGCCCTCTATCATGTGGTATTTTCAGACCACCTTCATGCCTTATAAGTCGATATTAAGTGTACCAGTAGTTGCTTCCGGACGACAAGTGCAATCCAAGACTGTAATAGAAAGGGCTCCAGCATATCAACACCCATAGACTGCTGCTAACAGCCGGGGCTACCCCAACACACAACGACAACAACAGAAGAGAGCTTCCTTGGCGAGGTCAAAGGGCTCACGAGTCAATTAGTGCGTTTTAATAAGACCAGCTCTGTGGTTTATATGCTTGCTTGCTTCCAAGATACCTTCAATTTGGTCTGGGATGGAGGCCTGTATAATTGTGATCATGTCATAGCTCATCTTATCAACAGACGTAGGCTATTCCGTGATCGTTTTCATAATCGCCATGAGTTCGAAAAGCTATGAAAAGGAAAAGAAGACAAATACCCGTAATGAGATGACGAACACTGGCCACCTGCAAAGTATAGAAGACGATAGAGTTACAGTGACTCGGACATCATTCGCTGCTGTGTTTCAAACGTCGAAATCTCAGATGAAGGTGATGAAGAAGGGGGGTTGTTATGATTACCAGCAAACGACGTATCTTCATTCTTTGAGCCAGCTTGACTCTTACCTAGGATAGACAGTTCACGACTGCATAACTCAGAAGGAGATATTGAACATCCGGGTTCTCCAACTAAGAACATAACATTAGGAAAGGACTGCTTGACTGCCGTGGACTAGTAGAAGTGTAGGCTATTCTTTGCCTCAACGGAAGCTTCTACCTCATTCTTAGAACGGCCACCTGAGTTGAAGTGATGGATGTTTGTGAGGTGACTGTCATGGCAAGTAAAGCTAAAAACCATAAATTCAGCCGATGGCAATTATCAGCGCAGTTTTGCATGACCAGCTGCGAGTCTGTTCAAAAGTGGTCAGCCGATGGATTGCGGAGTAAACGACTCCGAAGCCGAATCTCATATCGACTCTTATAGAAACATGTCATGGCCAACAAGCGATCTATAGCTTAATTCGGGAGGCTAGATATGCGCATGTGGAGTACTACTCCGCAAGATTGCAGCTTTATGTCCGAGTCGTTCGAGTTGTAGTCGGTAGATGAAACATAGATCAGATCACGGGGGTTTACTGTCACAAAGCAGTTATTAGACGCAATCACTGGGTTGTGAGAATATAGGTTGTAGAGTATATCAGCTATATCTCAGCCACGGGTAGACAAAGCTGGAAGAACCTTGGAGATTGCGATAGTGCTTCAGGGAGCAAGAAAACCTCCGACCTGTACATCATGTATCAAAAATAACGAGTTCAAGTGCCTACCAAGTTATACTAAAATTACATCAGTCTTAATAAATTTACTCAAATCTTTTTGTAGCTTAGGATATAGAATCTGAGTTTTCTTGACCCCCTAAGGAGGGGTTATGCAAGATAACTCGAAACAGTGCCTCGTGTTGAAAAGACGGTGGAGGAGACTTTGACAGTGGATCGAGATGTCGATGTTCCAAGAGGTGTAAATAAGCTAACGCGGGCTGCATGTGCATACAGTACTAACCTATGTGAATGGCTGCATTGACGTTCCAAGAAGCTCTTTTGTTCGTCACCAGAGAGTGAGCGATGTATCATGCAGCTCGCTACTGAAGTTACTGACTCAAACTGGCAATCTCTGAATACAAGTGAGTGACAAGGGTAGAGTTTAACAGAGTCAAATCATCCATCTCAATTGCAGCCCGTGCTTCTGTACCGAGGTTGCATGAGTCCACTGCATGAATTGGCCAATGGATTCTGAGGAAATCATCATCAGCCCAGAAGATGCTGGTTCTGAAGCAGCCAACGGTACATAGAACAGGCTCCATAGCGGGGGATAAGACAAGGGCCTTGCGGCGGCATTTCACTGGGTTCCCTCCATTCCACCCAAGAAGCCTTAAGTTTTAATAGCTTGCTTGACTTGCAGAAGCGTACATAGTGCGCATATATCTATAAAATCACACAAGAATGACATCTTGAGGGTACAAAATTTGGTGCCTGTCCGACTTTCTGACTTTTCGCTTCCCACCAAACTTAACCAATGCGAAAAACTAGGGTTTTACGGGAGCGAGCCGCCACTGGCCCGCATGTGGATGTAACTGGCACAAAGGAAAAGGGGTAAACTCGGGTATTGAACCAAGAGAGATCTACGGTGCAGTTCTGAGGTCCTCGCCTCAGATTAGGTAGGGGGCTAGCTATGTACTAGCCAAGCTAAAAGCTTAAGAAACCTTGGCTGTCAATAAGAAAGAACAAGATAAGTTAGAAGAGGGGCAAGACCAGACTGGATAAATTATAAGGGGACGCGAGAATGGTCTGTTCTCATTGGTTTATTCTCCGTCTCAACGAAATGGAAAGCCTTGAGCAACGGTGGCTGGCTGGACCCCTTCCGTCCCCTGGAGCTAGGGTCACTCCATCTAGTCCAGGGCCATCTAGTTAGAATCTCGAAATTTCCTTGGAATGAGTGAGGCCTGGACGGGACAGACAGAATAGTGGTCACTTAGGTACAGTACGTCCCTGTATAATCAATATTTGTTTGTTTCTACTGGTGGAGGGTGACATCCATCCCACCTTATTCTTATTCGGAACGGAATTGCTTAAGTTAAATGGATATGGATGTTCTGGCTGATGCACGGGTGGGAAAGAGGAACAAGCGCCTGCTGCAGTGAATGATGTGCTGAAATATTGTTGATCAAAAGGAGAACCAAGGTGATTGATTCATGGAGGATCTTGTTCTCTTGTCACTGCGAGGCAATAATGCAGTACGACACTTCTCATAGCTCTAACTGAACTCTCGTCTATCCAATTGAGGTCAATTGAATCTCTTTTAGTCCTATGCTCCCCTATAATATGTTTTTTTTTTTGTGTAGTTTTTGAACAGCAATACCTCCTCTATCAACTGGAAACAACCTTCTCAGATCAGATCCAGTGCCAATGCAGTCCAGCTTCACCGCCTTCGAGGTGGGGCACTCAGGTTCTCCCTCCCTCAACAGCTCTGCAGCAGGTGGACGGGAGGTATGGACGGTACGTACAGTGAAGGTGGACACCCTGGCACTGGCACTGGCACTGGCACTGAAGCTGGAGCTGGAGCT
>JABEEM010002098.1:0-37031 GCA_013363185.1 Fusarium secorum | reverse complement strand
TCCTTCGCCCGACACAACACAGCTCCTTGCGCCGTTTCTGCCTGCTCTCCCACCATCTGCTATCTCTACGGAACCTGCGATCGGTATTCTACCGCTTTTGTCCCCCATACTTCGCCAGCGAGTCAAGCTTCTATCTGCATCAAGTACCGAGCCATGGATTCGACTTCTGTGTTACGATAAGGCAAAAATACCCGAGCTGATTCAGATCGCCCAAGGCGGTGGTCTTGAGCCACATCCGGTATCGGGTGAGGTCGAAGTCGACTGGGATTATGATGCAGAGATACGTTTTCGTCGGGTCGACGAAGAGACTTTACAGGCTCTCGTTGCGCTCCCCACCCTGGGTTTGGCCTTCCAGTTGATCTACTGTGTTGGGGACGTTGAGGGCGGAGGCGATGGCTGGAGGGTTGGCGAGGTCACTGTAGCAGACAAACCCTCACCTTACTTGCAATTTGGAGGAGCATCCAGCATTGCAGAGGCCGAGACACAGTTCAGAGAAACACAGGCGAAGAAGGTGACCAGCCAAACCAAGGACGTCAACGGCCACGGTCATGGCAATAGCTTGCATATTCCTCATAGTGGCCACGAAGAAGAGGAAGAGGACGACGATGATTACTGGGCACGGTACGATGCGACTCCATCCCGGACACCAGCGCAGAAACAGTCGCCTGCACCTCCTTCAAAATCAACTTCTCAAATCGGTGGTGTTCGTGCATCTTCGGCAGAGGACGCATATTTTGCTCAATATGACAGTGTTCAGCCTGCTTTGGATAATCATGACCCGGATGAGGAAGAGGCTGCTGCGCAAATTGCTCCACCACTTGGACTCGGACGTGCCCAAGAATCTGCCGAAGCCACAGAGCTTAATGAGACACAGGGCGCATGGACATTGGCCGAGATCGAGAAGAGTGATTCAAGTCCGACACAAAACGGATATGATACCGAGCGCCACGCCGCTCTCCTTCATCCACGCCCAGCCTCAAGCGCCAGTTCCAACGGCTCAGAAACAGTTGCTAAGCTTGAGGCGTCTGCCGGCAAACAAACACAAAATGAGTTCGGTGTAAAGCAGCATGTATCGCGCAGTATTCGAAGCCTGTTCATGCTTTCGCGTGCTTCAGGCATTGATCGCCAGGAGTTTGAAAGCCTTGTTCGTGCCGAGCTCGATATCCTGGGCATGGTTGAGGCCCAAGAACAAGTCTAACATCTTTTCACCACAAATTTCATATTTCCGCATATTTCCGCATAAAGAAATTGGAAAGCCTTTCCAGGCGGGGTCTTACATCTTTTTCTACCCGGTATTTTTAATATGCATGTAAGGCGTTGGTTGTTCGGCATTTGGATGGCAGCTTGAGCATTGACAAGGTCTTCAGCCTTCTTATTTAACTTGGACGGAACTTGGACATAGAAAATAGGTTGGACAGTATCTCATGAGAGAATCGCAAGTGGTTCAATATGAAAGGTTCAATTGGCCAAGTCTATTGTGCATAGTGACGAAATCGGTGATGACTATTCACCTTATGCTCGACAGTCCCCGGTTCATCGTATATGTCACTCCCGAGGCATGCCACGATAATATACGGTCTTTGATCTTAATAGGGCATGATCGTATTGTCAACGCATGCCGAAGCACTTCGCTGATTAAAAGAGGAAGTTTCCGCAAGCAGGGAAAATGCTGTATTAGATCGCGCTGACAACTCAGATATAACCTTCCGAATCACTAGCCCTCACTTGAACTTACAAAAACTTCACCTCCCAGGTCTTTCACGAGCACCGCCCCGAGCCGTTTTTGATTTTCATTTTTGGCTAGTTCAGCCCCTAATCAAGCTTCTGGACCTTTCTACGTATTATCTACCTACGCGATAACTAGATTTTCCAGCGCAATACGTGCTGTCTCGAGGACTTTGGTACAATTGCGCTCTGCTGGAGAACAAGCCTTAGTCGGGTAAATAACTCCACGAGCCGCTTCATGTGCGTGCCCAGCAGCATGAAGTGCGTCAAGAGCATCATGTCTCTTTTTGCTTCTCTCCTCAAGTTGCCCAACGACATCTTTGAGCCCAAGCTGTCGATAGGTCACCGCGCCTGGGATCTCCTGGTCCTTCTCATCCAACCCGTAGACGTCGAGGCGAAGAAGTCCCCTGATTGTCATTCTCCACATGTCGGGAGGCATGTTCTTGTTGTTGTAGCTTTGATAAGTCGTGCAGCCCTTAGGCGTACCCCCAATGCAACCCCAGAGGCCACCGATTTCTTTGAATGAGAACCAAAAAGTGCGTCCTTGCAGCTTGGCTCGCGCAGTCTCTTCATCTACCATTTCTAGAATCCTTGCGTAGGCGTTGCATGCAGATGGAACCAGAGCGCCAAGAAGCATGAGGTTCTGGAAAGATTGTATGGGAGGAGGCTTAGTGGGTTCGTCTAGCAAAGATGCAGAACAGACAGTACATCTGATAACGTCGTGAGCGACCTTGGATGCATTCCGTGCGACTTTCATGGCCGGTATGACCTCAGCCGGCAGATTTCCAAGAGACTCGAGAGCTAAATAAAGTGATGACAAACAGCCGCAGGACACTGTAGGTACAGATCGCATAGATGGAGTCGGTGTTCTAATCACACTCTCAGTGGATTCAACAGAGGCACCATTTTCGCTAGAGTCAGGTGGTGTCGGTATGTCCGAGTTTTGTTGTAATCCTGGGTTTGGGGATTCAATCTGATCTGCTAGGTACTGCTGCAGTGTGTTACTGAGATCCATCGAAATTGTTTCTTGCGGAGCGTCTGTCTCGCCAAAATTGATACTACCAAGGAGGTCGACACCACTCAGATCCAATGTAGGCAATGTCGCATTGTCAACGAGTAAGCCTTGGGGTTCCACGATCTGCGGATTGAAAGAAAACGTGTCATGACTAGATTGCAAGCCCCATGTATCGGCGTTCGCATTAGCTGGATCGTCCAGGAAGTTGAGATCAAGAAGCAAATCTCCGGTTGTTTGCGTCTGATTCAGGTGCTCATAGGAGATATTATCATCTGGCCGGAGAAAAAGAAAGGCTTCCTCTGGCGACTGGGAAATGGTCGGTGCTGGTAGAGTAGCCTCATCATCCACATCCACATGCCGCCTCTTTCGGGGACGGCCCATTTGCTTCTGCGGAGAATAGTAGCATATTATTCCCTCCTTTTTACACCGAGAACAGCCATCGGGTTCTTTGGAGCATGCGAGTTTTCGGGATCCTAATGACCGATAAGTCTCCGATTCGGACACATGATGAGACACTCACGGCATTCGTCGCACGCCCTATGCTTTGTAACTCCATCGCCTGCTGCAGTTGGAGCCATTCTTCTTTCCAAGGGCAATTTCCGATATTGTATCTAAACGGAGTCTCACTGCATGCAACAATATATGATATAGCAAGAGATTGTGATATGGAACAAATATCCAGAAGTCACAGTCAGCATGAGTCTTGGCTTACTACCTAACCACGAATCTGACTAATGTTGAGACACCACCCTTAATGTAGCTATAAACTACCCAATCTTGCCAATCCGCCAATTTGGTCTCCCACTCCAGAGATCGACAATGCATGTGGTTATAAGTGGGCTACCATAGCTGGAGGTTTTCTTCTTTTTTTTCTTTATGTTATGGGGAGCAAAGACTGTCTAAGTTATTTTATTGCCTTTAACATTCTGCTATAGTAGGCCGATATGATATTACTGATAGTAAACCACTGCGATAGTCTTTTCTGTCCACTGACCGATGTCCAAAAACACCCCTCTGCCGCATAGGTATCGTGGAATCTGAGTCCTTAAACTTGCTAAGAAGCACTGGCCTTATTAGTGACCAGATGGCTCTCAATGACCACCACTAGTAAGTAAGTGCAAGTGAACATGGATACCTTAAGGTATAATCGGCAATTAGCGGTTCAATCCTATCACCAGTAATACCTAAGAAGCTACTGGTTAAGTCAGTGATTATAAGTATCTCTTGTGTTCTTGGCATGGGATTCTCGAGACTGCAGCAACATGAGCCTGGCTGACGTCAGCAAGGACACGTCAACTCAGCAAAAAGCAATTCTTTCGCCCGCTGAAAGAGACGCGGCTACGCAAATCAGGCTTCTGTATTCTTATGCGCCCCTCGACGATTACAATATGACCTAGTTTTTGAGGCTCCGTTCACGGGTCTATGGGTATAGCTCTTACTTGGTCCAGAAAAAAGACTTCCCCACAGTCTCATCACCGCCAAAACATTTGGGTACAATCCATGACCCTTTGATTGGTGTTACCTGTTTCTGTACCATGAAGAAGCGATAACTCCGGAGGTACAATTATAAGCCAGGCTTCGTTTCTTTCTTCTAATCCAGAGACTTGTTCAGTACGAATTCTTTGCTGCATTGCTTGCCCGTTGCTACTTTGTTCCCGCCTCGTAGAAATTGTCAACCAGCTTGCGTCATGATAGAGTCGTAGACGCCAATACAACCCTACGAGAAGCAAGCTTGCCGAAAAGTCCTGCAACTGAGAGCAATCAGATTTGCCCCTGCATAACCCTCCGAAGTTGTCGGCGCAATGACAGTCACTCCTATGGCCAATCTTGGCAATATCGCCCGCGCCGAGTACAAGGCGCTATTCGATACTGAAGTTGCCAAAGGGATCAGAGAACCCCTTGTTCTTCCTTTCTGTCTTTTCGGTCCTTTCATTTTGCCTATTGTCTACTTGGCCATTCCACATCGAAACCGGCCATGGCTTTACCACGCACGATGGCTTGTCGTCGCTTTTGTCGTTGCGTTCGATGCTTATATGATTCGGTGTATGTCTAGCTACAACGTCGCTCCAGCATATGCGTCAGGTCTCATGGGCGGATGGGGTATCTTGACGACTCTGAATCTTTTGGTTTGGACCGATCCGCAACTCGACTATGCCAGAGTTGTCAAGATTCTCAAGGGCAACAAGTCGCAAGCATCGTCAAAACAGCTGCCCATCAATGTTGCCAACGGATCAAACCAAGAAAGCGTGATTCGACAGCGAAAGCCTTACCACGAAGACATTGCACTTTCTGGGGAAGCCGAAACCCATGCCAAGAATGGGAGCTCCAAAGATGTGGTCTACGCCTGGCAGAAATTCCCTGAAAACGGATCGTTCGGTGAACGGCTTAACTGGACACTTGACCTTGCTACAAACTTTAGGGAAATCGGTAGGTTTGGAACGATGATCTAACACTTACAAGGAGGTTCCCGGCTAAGCTTTTTCTCCAGGCTGGAATCGTTCTATCTCTTCCGTACCAAGACCAGATATCCCAAGCAATATTCGCGATGGGGATCCTGTATCCTTCGACAACATGCTCATTGTGTCTAAAAGTGGCTACTATCGTAACTTGACCGAGAGGGAGTTCGTATGGAGCCGTATTCGCAGAGTCCTCTTCCTCACTTTTCTTTTGGACTTTTGCTCTGTTGCGATGGTCAAGGATCCCTACTGTGCCTATGGACCTGATCAAGAACTTGAGCTCCCTTTGTTCCTCCGGCAGCTTCCTCCTTGGTTGCGCTTCATCTATCGCGAGCTCCTTTGTCTTGTTGGTATCTATGCTGCCATCGATGCCATTTTTAGCTTGCATGACCTTTTTCAGTTCTACGTTTTCTCCTACTTTTATCCCATGCGAAGAGAGTTATGGCAGTACACCAACATCTTCGGTCCTATCTCGCAGGTGCTTGATAGAGGTCTTGCTGGTTGGTGGGGGGCGTTCTGGCATCAAACCTTTCGTCTTCAGTTTCTTGCGCCCGCAAAGTTCCTCGTTGACCATGGCTATCTTCAAAGGGGAACACTACGTGCTCAAATTTTTACCATGTGTTTATCCTTCATACAGTCCGGTTTACTTCACGCCGGTGGAAGTTTATCGTCTATGCCAACCACAAAACCCTGGAGAAGTCCGCTCTTCTTTGCTCTGCAACCTCCTGGCATTATCTTGCAGCTTATTTCGCTGCAGACTTTGGACAAGCATTGCCCCAACTTCCCTCGAAGACTCCGCCAGGCATTCAACATGGTATTCACTCTGGGCTGGCTCTGTCTGACCGCGTTTTTCTTTACCGATGATGTCTCATCTTCGGGTATCTGGCTCCTGGAACCTGTGCCGATTTCCCCCCTGCGCTGGCTTGGTTTCGGTCACCCAGACGATCATTGGTGGCGATGGAGGAGATATATGTTCCCAATCTGGCATTCGGATAAATACTGGTGGAAGAGTGGTATACAACTTTAAAGCCAGAGCATCTCAATGTAAAGAAAATATGTTTGTCAGACAGCCGCCATGTTTGGGAAATCAAGGGGCAAGCCGATTATAATATATATCCTAGACTATTCTTCGTGCATAGAAGAGACAAGGTTATTAGAGATAGATCATTTAGCCATCTCAACTGATTTTACTATTCGCCTAGCTCATGAAACTCGCAGGAGCTCGTATTTCTGGCCCGAGGCAAGCCTATCAGCTTCATTACGAAGCCACTTCACAACAGGCTGATAGTTGGTCTGCTTTGCTGCCAATACCTTCTCAAAAGCAAGGCACGCATTTCTATCACTATTAGGATACTGCCAAGGAACGGAACGGCGATAAATACTTACAGAGCAACTTGCGATTTTCGCACGTCGCAGATGTACTGGGGATATCTCATCACCCGAGATCTGCTAGTCAAGAGCAGGAAGGCAACGTCGATCACTTTAGCGATTGTTCCTTGAGAAAGATCAGACATTAAAGCAGCCGCATCATGAGTTTGAGCAACTTACGGAGTATCATTTCACTGCTCGGTTGCTGTGTCTTTCCGAGGCAACGCAGGTAAGCGTACATTTTACTCGCAGTCTCAACAAAAGTGCTTCGAAGCGAGTTGAGAACGGTTCGGTTTGCATTATGGGACGTGTCATAAAACATCAGATGAGATTGAATCTTGAAAGCGTCTTTATGGCCATACGAGCCTTGGTTAGCAACTCTTTGGGTTCATGCGGTCCGGGGGACTAACTTAGAACTTTTCGCTGAAAATTCTGACCAGGTGTGCGGCCGCAGTCGACCGTCAGGGAAGCAGATACATCTTTCTAGGTGTAAGTACTGGTTTTGGATTGTACTAGAAGCATGACTCTTGAGCGTACCAATATTTGCATCTCTGTCTCTATCCTTGGTGATATCCAGTGTCTTGCAATTTATATTGGTTCCGCAGTAGGGGAAGCCTTTCTCGTGATTAGACTTCTGCACGGGCTCACCATCATATAGCATGTCAAAGTTGACCATGGTCTTGGTCGGGTTGACCGCAACGCCATACTCAGGAAACCCCACATGCATAGCATTGACAAACTTGATCGCCTTTTCCTGGTCTTGGGTGATTAGGAGAAAATCGTCAATGAGGCGTAACAGTAGGCAGTCTGGCGAACGAAGGAAGTCCAGATGTTTAACTTCAAGGTCAGCATAGAAATAATTGCATAAGAATGAAGATAATACAGAGCCTTGAGGGATTCCGATTTTCTGTCTGTAGTATTTCTTTCCAATCTTGACAAGATTATGCTCGACATGTTGCCTGAGAAGATGCATCAGTTCTCCAATGTTTTGAGTATTGCGTAAAGCGCTGCCCACAAAGACAGTGTTTTTCTTGTTGTGAGCCAGGTTTTGCTCGAGCCGTGTGATGAAATCTGGGTTTTCCTTCTCGCTCAAGGCTGTTGCATGCCATCGACGGATAGCTTTGGACGAGGACTTGTCGTCAGCTACCGCTGCTCGTTCCCCAGGCTTCACTTCTGCGTGTTTCATGATGGTATATTTCGACTGACTTGGCACGGACTTCATCAGATCGACAACTGCCTCTTGTGGGATGGTATCGAAAGCAGCCTTGACATCAGCCTTGACAAAGTACAATTTACCATATTCAGGGCCCAGAGATTGCTTGAATAGCTTCAGTCGGGTATAAATATCGCTGACGGAGAACATAGTTGAACCCAATTTGGACGGGTTGATCCTCTGGGTTTCGGGTCAGCTTCAACCCCCGAATGTTTGATGCCTCACATACCTTCTCTAGCTTCAGCAACGAATGCACGGGACCCAAGATAGTGTTTATACTACGCCCAAGCTTGCTTGAAGGTCCCCTAGTCATAGCCCTGCGCCGGAGATTCATGATGGGGCGAAGTTTGTTGCCTTTTGGAAGGAGTCGAACTTGGCTAAAGCCCAGCTTTCGAGAACGTAATACCTGCAGCGCATCATCCAACTTGACCTCCTCAAACATGTCTGCTCTAAGTTCCATCATGGCTGGCTCTGCTATATGTCTCCAAACTTCATGGCGAAAGTAAAAAACTTGGTATCGATGAGTGTTAGACTCGGTAACATAAAATGTGTTTCGGATCAGAGGGATCAAGAGAGAATCAAAAACGAAATAAATAAATTCATTAAAAATCTCCAGACGCTTTGCAGCATCAGTTTTGCTGGGTTTGTGGTCGCCCAGAATTGGTGAGTGAAGCCAAGAGATTTTGGCGATCTGATAAATGATTAGCCATGGTCAAGCTTTGGCACTATCGGTCACTAACCTTAATATTTTGTATTATTTCATGTAGCGACATAGTTTCAAAGCGCCTGAGCCTGATGAAACTATCGACGCTTCGCATGATAGTGGATTTGTTGTGTTTTTGTACGGCCTCATCCCCCCAGAAGTCTTTGGGGATAATCTTGGACAAGACGGCTTGACAGAACGATGAGGCCTGAGATGATGGGGTGGCTAGCTCTACCAGGGATTTATGATATGGGAGTGCTGGCGCTTGCGTGTTCAAGAGCCCTGGCTCGGATTGCTTCTGGGATGGAGCACACTTATAGTATGAACCCGTCATCGGGTGTTGCGATGAAATAAACTTTCGAGACGACATGAGACTCTTCTTGGTCCTCGGCTTCTTAGTTCGCGATGGCCTGTCAAAAGTGCATGGGCAGTGGTGCTTCAAGAGCTCGATATATGAACACCGTCCGTGGAGAACTTGCAAGCGTTTCACAAGTTCTTCAGTATATCCACGAAGCCGCTTGGGTATTTTTGGCGTTTGCGACCCGGTATCTCCTGCTTTTGTTCGAAAACAGGGAGCAATCTCTTCTTCTCTCAACGTATAGTCTTGAAACTTTTGCGAGGTTAACGTGGGGTCGACCTGAGAAGTAAAGACGTTGTGAAGTCCGAATTGCCGAGGAAATATGTACATCATCACCTTGATTGTACTTTGGCGCTGGATCTCTAGGTCGTTAGACATGGGAGCGTTCTTGTACCGATTCAGCACATCTGAAAACTATTAATAATAATTGTGATTATATATGCTTTCTATACTTACGAATGTGCTTATAGCCGGGCTGGACGTGTCCTTGTGCCGTGAGGGATGGCTTGGCATAGAATATTCTGCTTCTCACTAGAGTTATGTCTATAGGTTTGCGTGCTTCACTTTGAGATCCTTTAGCCATTGACAGACTGCCTCCATGAAGGTCAAGCTCTGCAAGTGGCACACCTAGAATGGTCAGATGTGAACTTTAGTGTTTTGCTGTCTTACCTGTCAATTGATAATAGTTGTTGAAACCTGCTTCAACCTCTAAATATATAGAGGCGTCAACAATGAGATTGATCATGATTTTCTCTCCAGCTCTGCCAAGAAGGGCCAATAATTGTGGCCAAGGGTTTTCCCTCAGCGCCTCAACGTTAGAGTTCGGAAAGAGGCTAAATAGTCCAGGAATAGTGGTGGTTCCTTGGTCATCTGGTCCGGCTGATTTCCTGAACCCGTCACACAATAGGTGCTTGGGTCGACGTCCGACTTGCACCTCTCTAGAGAAGAGACGCCATACAACGAAGTCTACGATCTATATGATTGTAAGCGACTCTTCATACGAATAAAGATGCCGTACTAACCTCATTTTGGGAGAATATTGATCCAGCAATCCCATCGGAAAGACTGACATAAGACTCGTCCTCTCTCTGTGAGAATGCTAGCCATTGCTCCCATCTCGTGTCATCGTTGTCGGTCTCTTCATGTGCAAAACAAACAAGTGATGTATCTAGGAGTCGTGATAAAGTCTTCTCAATCCCCCTAGCATCATTTGCTTCGCCGATGGATGCCACTTTCTTTCGTCGGAGTCGAGATCCATGAGGTAATTGGGAGAGGACATATTCTCTTAACGAGGTGACCCTGCTGTAATGACGTTCCAGGAGGTCGCGCCTTACGGGTATTCCCCCGAGTGGTTTGGCTCGCTTTTGGTGTTCCGACGCGACAATAGTCTCCGACTTTCGCTTTCTCTGGTTTTCCATAATTGTTCTGTATCTTTTTCCCGTTGAACGGTTGTCAAGCCGCTGTGTTTTCCGATGATCACTTGTGTAATTATTCGAGCCAGAGTGGAATCCTGTGAGCCACAGAGTCTCGAACATTGATTTGATATGTGGCTGATCCTTACCCGACGTGGGAGCGGGAGCTTGTCCCCAGAGGAATTAGTGCAGATTTAGTGTGAGGCCGGTTCCAGGGGTAAGCAACCAGCCGCTTAACCGAGCGTTATCACAGAATTGGCCACTGATCATTAACAGGAATTCTGGTAATGAACTTTGTTCGATGCAATCAGGAAAAGCTCATATTCTACTACTTATCAGAGCCTCATGGTTATGTGCTTGCTTTTATCTCGGCTAGGAAGTGTGGTTTGCATCAGAGACGGCGAGGGTTGGGTAACATAAAAGCAATCTGCTGCTTCGCAAAGAATGGCAAGAAACGCGAACCTCACACATCCACGAAAGCGACCACAGCATAGAATTACATATACTTGCTGCAGGAGATAGCGTTTTCGGTGTGGTGGATGGATGTCCCTATGGCGGAAGCTGGGATTCCAGACGAAATTGACATGGTCGCTAAGAAGCGTTGTAAGTAAGGTAGTCTTGCATACCATCACACGCAGTATCACAATGCAGGAACGGCGAGCACGGAGGAAACCTGTGCGACTGTGCAATCTTCTTTGTGTAACCCTGGAAAGTAGAACCTAGGTAGGTTGAAAAGTGGTCAGCTCGGATAATTGATGGATATGGAGCCCCGGATCTGCCACTAGGATGAACAACGGGAATCAAACAGACGAAAGAGGGGACGATTTGGTGAATGGAGTCTCGACTACGACTTCGAAAATAGAAAGTGACTTCAAACATAGCGTACTTCTGGTGATGTATAATGGAATGCTTTTCTTTCTCAGCTTCCACTAATAAAGAACCGGCAGAACCCACAAGAGCCGGATCAAAGCGTTGCATCGATTTCTCCCGATCAGTCGAAGACCTTAGAACACAAGCTCAGGAGTCTAGCAGACCAGGAAGAGGATTTGTTGTTACATATTATCGTTGACTCATCAGTCCCTTAAAAGTACTTAGGACAAGCTACTAAACATAAGATGTATCAAAACCACACCCACGCCACTTTAACTCAATGTAACAGAAGCACGAGTAAGCCAAGGGCAGAAAGTTGCAGGCACAAAACAACCACACCAACAATGAGATTTGACAATGAAACTGACATCAGATGTAAGTGGCTTGACTTACCATATGTTTCTCAAGGCCAACGGTGCGTAGTAGCGCGTATTCTTAGTATGTTTATTCTTCAAAAGGCAGTCCCCAGGACAGAGCGACCCAATCGCCACCTAAGACTACCTAAAGTTCCACCTAGGTGTGGACGGTCAATCTAGGTACCTAGGTACCTGGCTCTAGGTGCAACTGAGATGCAGGACGGAATGAAAGAGATTGAGCGAAAGGAGATGCATAACGTCAGAGGATGAAAGACTGACTGGGGAACTGAGTAGCCCTGAGGTGAAGGGACAATCGCCATTTGTTCCTCCAAACGCCGTAATAATCGACTCAACGCGGCCAGATCGAGCGGGGTTCCCTGGTTTGACACAGATGAATGGCAATAGGTGCAATAGGTGTATGAGACATATGCCCAATGTGCTACAGTGCGAGAGCTTAACTTGCTATGTTTCTAGTTTCGACGCTTCGACGGTCATTGCAACTCATGTAAAAATGAATGGGCTGGTGAGCCTGAATTCATTGATAAACTGAACTGTCCAAACGGGTGGAATTGAGGCTGCTGAATCGGCTGCCACACGAAACGGTTCGTGGGTTACGAGACCAGTCACAATGCCATGGATTGGATCGCAATAAACCCCTGACGCTTCAAGGGGAAGACAGGGAGGGCCTTTGGTTTTCTCGAGATAAGTTGATGGTTGCAGAAACTCTAAAATGCTTCGCTAGTCATTCTCGTGTTTTAAGACCAATGTCGCAACTATCCGTTGGAAGCAGGTGGCTAGATGTTTCCAAAGCTCCAGTTTGGGACATGGGTAAGGATATCGCAGGACTCGGGAATTTGATGCAGGGGAGAAACACTGGATCTTAGGGGCGTCATAAGTCAACCAAGCACCATAGTAGTAGACCTCCGAGTCTTAGCTTGGTCTAACAGACGTAACTCGACTGCGATAGTTATATATGCTCTACTCTGTAGTCTCTAGGGCATGTTGTTCGCTTCCATATGTCGGATGGACGACCATGAGGTTCTTCAAGTGTCCTGTGTTCCTTTATTGGTCCCTCGACCTGCAGTCCTAACAAAGTTTTCTTAGGCTGGCCATAACAGGCGGCCCTCCGTCGACAGTCCATTGTTCGAAGCTACCTGTTCAGCGGCTGTACATAGATACGGAAATGCCAAATGCATGGCCATGAAATGTGGAGGTGTTGTCGACGCTACTTGAGGTTGAGTGCCGTTGTGCACGGTTTATGAAGTATTGATGTACTTACATCCAACCAAAAGCGTCGCCGTTGTTTGCTCTCCAGGCACCTCCACTACTACCTAAAGCTTCAACGGATGTGCTCCACTGGGGAAGGTACCGCCCCATCTGCGGGCAATCCCCAATCCAAATCCCAATTGAACGCTGTTTACTAAGGTATTGATACTGTAACTGTGCTTTCACTTGACTTTACTTGATATCATACCCGACGACAAGGGTAATATTAAGTTTTCCGTTCAAATTCGTCTACCCTTCATAAGATCGCGTCTTCCATGCCACTGCTTCCACGTAAAATATCTTGGTGTTGGTTTGTCTCTGTGCCTCTCTTCTACCGAACTGTCGCCCATCTCAGGAAGTGATCCCGCCTATTGGACCCCTATTTCTCCCTTTCCCAGGGATCATCCACCTTCGAGCCTCATTCGACCGGCTTGCTCTGTGCTGTTCGTACCCTCAGCTCTCTGGCCTGGCTACCTGGATACAGGTGATTGCCTTATGCACGCACATGCAACTCCATCCACAGCACTCTTCAGACTAACCTGCATCAACAAAGCGCTTGACTGGCAGCATCCCCGTCCACCGTCGAAGCCCCTAGCAGAAAGTTGGCCTGCATACGACGAGTTGGAACGGCTGATTCCAGCACCAGCATCCACCAAAAGTGTCCACTTCGATTTTCGACCCTCCCATCCCGAACGTCGTTCGACTTCCAGGGACTGGTCTAGCTTGGTGCCCCCATCTTGTTGTTCCTGCTCACTTGTCCACGGTTGGATCCTGCAGTTGTGAGCTTGTGAGGGCCATTGATTTTCTTATACCCCCTGGTCGCTACACTCTTCAGGCCCATTTGCAGTTGACTCCAGCACCTACAGTACAGTACTTATGCTCACACCTATCAAGTGCGCCTCACGCCAACAACGCCCGCACAACGCTTAAACGCCAACGCATCGATGCTCTCTGCATGGGTCTATAGTCCCCCAACCAGTCGCTCCGCTCGACGAGCCTGACCGATGCTCAGGCCACCATGGATAACGACATGGATATGGCCCTTCACGCGGGCCTCCAAGCGGACGTACAGGATGTAGACTCGGATTTTCGAAACCCCAATCTCGAGCCTCACCACGACCTTCATCACCCCTCCCAGCACAATAAGAATCAGCGCCCTTACGATCACGATAACGACCACAATCGTCGCATCGACCACACCACTGCCCTCAGACAAGACTATCTCAACGATCAGCTATCTCACGACCGCCATCATTACCTCCCCGATTCTTCGCCTTCCGCCGCTCCTGCATCTCATTTCGACCAACGTAGCGCCTCTTCCCGTCCTCCTGTGCCTCACGCCGACGAGTACGATTCGATTTCTACGGGAGCCCACCATGCCTTCGCCCCCGTAAACCCCGACGACTTCTACAAAAGCTATCGGGGAACATACCACAATAACCAAGAGTCCCTCTCTATCGGTGCCTCGGCATTGCGTTCGTCATTGCGCTCCAACGGTGATGGCTCAACGCCAAAACTTCATATTACATCGCAAACAGAGATCAATATGCGTTCCACGTCAAATCCTGTCGACAACAGGCCTGCTCTTCCTGGGTATAAACCCACTGGAACTCACCCCAGTGTAAGGGATCTGAAAAGGCGCTTCGACCAGAATGGTGCTGCACCTTCATCAATTCCCCGTGCCCCGGCGCATACAGGAGCTGCAGCTAAGATTAGGCAAGATGTTGGTGTCAGTCCACAACCGCGAAATGGTGCAACGTCTTACTCGACACTACGTGATGGTTCAAATTCGTTCAGCAAGCAAACAATGTCCTCGTCAGCCCGCTCCCAGAGATCAAGATATGTTGCCGAGGACCAGGTCTCGAATAATTCTCAGTCTTTTGCCAGTCGTATAGGGAAACCGCGAAGTACTGCTAGTGGAAACTCAAATGCCTCCAAACCCACGTCCAACTTGGCGCCAGAGTCTCCACCACAACAACCGACTTCTTCTATCTCCCCCACACCTTCGCGTTCTCAAGGCTTGCTTTTCGGCGAGATTCTTCCCAAGCAACACAATTTTCCCACTGCTGGTTATGGAATTGAGGGCGTTCGCCCAAGAAGGACATCTGAATCCAGCTTACACCATCCCTTTAGCCATCAAAGAAGTCTATCTGATCCACCAGATGTCGCCGAGCCTTCGTCCCCAAGTATCTGGTATCGTAGCCTCAACGGCGACGATAACAACGGGCAACCTACCCAGGCCCCTCAAAAAGGCCACACACGGTCACATAGCGACATCCCAAAATCCCCTTCAGTACCTCCGGTATCTCGTAAAACCCCTTCTCGAAAATCACCAACGACCAATACCTCGAGTGCTGGATCTACATCCAAACTGCCACGTTCTGTGAGAAAAGTGAATAGCCCCAGTGATTCAACACCTTCGACGCGTTCGAACTCACCAACTCTCAAACGACCGCAAGTGAATGGCCGAACATCAAGGGCAGGAACTCCGACGACAAGGGCAAAAACTCCAACGAGGGCCAAGACACCAACCCAGAGCGGCGTTACTCGAAAAGCGGCCCCTCGAACTCTGGTCACACCAACGAACAATAATCGCCTTCAGGCAAACATCATAGCACCTCCCCCGAAGCTCTCCCCTCCTCTCCGAAGTTCTCGGCCTCGTCAACCCGTTTCCGTGGCTACAACGGCAAGCTCTCGGATGAGGGCAGTGGAAAGGGCTAGGTCACCAAATCCTACATCCATTCCGCAATCCAGGATCGCTGAACCATCATCGCGCCGGCGGAAGATCTCTGTAGGACCGATTGATTTTGAACAGCGACGAAAACATATCCGACTAGCTTATACGAAGTCCATTCGAGAAAGCCAAGCGCTCGAGGCACGACAGAAGGCAGCAGACCGAAGGCGGAGGGAAATGGAGGCTGCTGCCAGGGCGAAGGCTACTGCCGCTGCTTCTTCAAACTCGAATTCACCATCTGTTACGCCAGAGCCTAATACTACAGAGTCGCCAATCCTCGCCGATATTCCACCAGTTCCGCCCCTTCCAGATGACCATTTAGTATCGTCAGAGTTCAGGATTGGTAGTGGGCCAAGTTTGAGCCCGGAGGTTTCAAGTGCCACAGAAGTGCAAAATGCCTTGAACGTGGTTGACCTTTCAGATACTATTGCATTCCCAGGTAGCCATGAGGTGTCTTACGATCAGCCTGATGGAGAGCCACGCCGAGATCAGTCTTCACCGTTTCTGGATGACCCAACGATGAGTCCGGTTGATATCGCAATGGCACTACCACCCGCTTCATTGATGCTAGCTGCGACCTCGCAGGCAACGCTTACCGACGAGTCATCAGCTCAAGTCTTTGATTCGCCCACCCTGGGTGTTCCTGGCAGCTTTCCAGCCCTCAGTCCTCCTATTGGTGAACCAGAGCGACCACCAACTGCCGTTTCGATAACATCAGAAACAACAGAGTTTGACAACGAACCTCAAATTACCCCTCCAAGGTCCTCACAGACGCCACTCGAAGTTCCCATCACGGTTATCAAGCCACCCAGTCCACAGACGCAGAGGTCCGCATCTCCTCCGAAGGCCGAGTACCATTACCCGTTCGAGGATGACCCTGACTCGCCAGTTCGACCGAAATCCGCATCCAATACCGTGGATGTAACTGAACATGCATTATCGAAGCACGATGAGGTTACTCTGCCTTTTATCCCTGGATCATTCGATATTGAGGCCAAAGCAGACGTGCCCCAACCAAGAGTTGAGTCGTACAAAACTACAATCACCATTCTGCCACCCAGTGACGAACCAAGAGCGGCTGAGAGCCTTGAAGAAACGGTCCCATTCCCACGAATTGAGCCCGAATATGAATCAGACTGCCATTCTGATTCAGAATACGATGAAGTAACGAGGCAGTATCGCCGCTCTCATGACGATGGTGCTATAACTGACAGCTGTACCGAGGACGTGGAAGAGGCCGGCAGAAACGACTGTAGATCAGAGGTGCCGTCGGACGACCAAGTCTCGTCACATCGTGCCTCGACTTGTGAATCTCTGGATACTAACAACGAGCCTCATTATGCTTATGATGAACAGCAGCGGCCGGAGATTTCAACAAATCTTATGGTACCGACTTTGTCTGCGACGACTAGAACAAGTCAACAGTCAGCGTGGACTGACTTTTCGATCAATAGTGGCGACGTGTCTCCAGCGGGGCGCTCACCAGTGTTTCCCGATGATGACGAGAACGAAACTGGAGATCATGGCCATGTTACAATTTTTGAAACAACATCTATCCATCGAAATAGCCGACCTGTCGAGCGACCTTTGGAAATTCGCAACAGTCAACCGGAGATCCGACCCTCTACTGACTTGACCCAGTCGCCGTATCTAAGTCATCAACTCCCGGAGCTAGACACTGGAGATGGATTTTCCATTCCTTATCTTTCCAACAGAGCCAGCAAGAGCTTCTCGTACTTCCCATCCCCTAATCACGAACCTCCTCCCATACCAGCTTCAACATCAGGCTCCGCTTGCAATTCGCAACGAGCATCAGGTGTTTATCATGAGCAGTCCCAAAGTGGAAGCACATTTGTCAATTCTGAAAGAGGGTCGCAAGATTACATTCCCATGATGACAACGCCTCAATCGATGGACAACACATCCCTGTCAAACCATAATCAGTATTTTGCGGATGCAACCACTTTGAACGGAGATGCAAACTCCGAAACATACGATAAACAGGGTCCAACAGGAAAAGAAAAGCACCGACTTGTTCAACGACGCAACGTTATAAAGGAGCTTGTTGATACTGAAGCTGTGTTCGTGCGCGACATGAATATTGTTGAAGAGATCTACAAAGGGACAGCAGAGGCTTGTCCAAAGCTTGACGCCAACACTGTGAAGCTCATCTTCCGGAACACCGATGAAATTATTGCATTCCACACCTCTTTCTTTGCTCAGATCAAAGAGGCGGTTCTAGCTGTTTACACGATGCAGAGCCGGCGGTCTGCGCTTTCTAGGGAAGGCACATTGATATCGGAGCCCTCGCAGTTTAATCATGCTGACATTGATGATACCAAAGATCGTTCCGTCCTAATCGGCCCTGTTTTCAAAGCCAATTTGGAGAACATGAAGCTCGCTCATGAAGGCTTCTTGAGGAACAGTGATGGGGCAGCCAAACGACTCATCCAGATACAACAGGATCCCACGGTGAAAGTCTGGCTCAATGAATGTAACGAAGTCGCGAAGGACCTGACTGCAGCATGGGACCTGGACTCGCTCCTAATTAAACCAATGCAGCGCATCACCAAGTACCCAAATCTCATTATAACGCTGTTGCAGCACACCCCACAGGATCATCCCGATCGAGAAGGTCTAATTGAGGCTAAAGAGATCCTCGAGACGGCCATCATCGAGATCAACAAAACCAAGAAGAACTTCGAACTTGTTGGCCAGATTGTCGGCAGAAAGCGAAAGGAATCCGATGTTAAGGCAGGATTCGCGCGCGCATTCGGCAAAAGAGTCGACAAGCTCCAAGCGTCAGGTACCCGAACGAGTGAAGATTCTGAATATGCTAAATTGAACGAGAAATTTGGCGACGATTATCTGCGACTACAAGTTGTTCTCCGAGATGTTGAATTCTATACGAGGCAGGTATCTGCCTATGTACACGAATTTTTGCAGTATCTGTCTTCCATCGAGTTGGTGATGAGGCTACAACCAGGAAATCATCCTGAGCTTGAAAGCAAGTGGGTTCAGTTTAATATCTCGATGCGAGATCTTGAAAAGGTTGCGCTTGAGGAGCATGTACGTTGATTGCTTGAGTGACGCTTGTGGAAAAGAGTACTGACGGATACCAGTTATCGCAAGTCCGAAAACATGTCATTGAGCCGTTCGAACATGTTATCAAGGCCTACGGTAACCCGTCTTTGGCAATGAAAAAACGCCAAAAGCGCCGTGTGGATTACGAGCGATACGAACAGCTAAAGCGCGCGGGCAAAAGTATTGACTCCAAACTCAACGAGCTTGTTGAACAGTACGATGCTCTGAACGATACGCTGAAGAAAGAGCTCCCCAAGCTGTCTACTTTGACTGAAAAGGTGGGCAACATCTGTCTGGGTAACTTTGTTAACATCCAAACGAGATGGTATGGGATATGGAAGGACAAGATGAAACTAGTTTTGGGCGACTGTCCTGATATGCCGGATCTTAAGGAGGTCGTGGCAACCTTCCAACGCGACTTCCCCTATCAACAGGAGCAGTTAGCCAGTATTGGTATCCTCAATCCCATGTATCGGGGTCGAGTTTCTCAGTCAACTACACGGAGTACCGAAGAATCATCATCCCTGAGGATGCGATCACGTCCGTCTGAGAGTGATTCGCGGGGTCGAGGTCACTCAATTAGCGGTGAACAGGCCCCAAGCGTTCCTGCACCCGAATTCACAAAACGCCACAGCGGTTCGTATACTGCGTCTCCTACAGGTGTCACTGCTGGGAACATCCCTAGTCCACATCAGTATTATTATCGTGACTATTATTCGGGTATCGGGAACCACCAGCCGGGCACTGCATCTCCTCTCTCCCCAGATCTTCCTGGTAGCACGCGATCATTCGCCGCCTCTACGAGACCCAGTACAGGCAGAAGTTTTGATTCCGGGGGACTTCCGCGACAGAGCTCAGACTCAGCTACACAACAGCTCCGAGACTCCCATACGACCTACAGTTCCCAGAATCAATCTCAGGAGGGCCGACGGTTTTCGGGGCTTTTCCACTCAGCTTTACCACCAGCCGACGGACCTGAGGATAGTGCTCGATCGTCTCGGGCATCTTCAAGGGAGCGAGGACCTACAGACGACGGGTACAATGTGCTTTGGCTAGCGGCTTCCCTCTTTGAGTTCAATATTGCAACGACAAAACACGAAGCTGGCTATCCGTACCTGGTATATCAAGCCGGCGAAGTAAGTTGACTCACTCCACAAATGACCTTGGTTTTGGGTGCTAACTGCTAGTCTAGATCTTCGACGTCCTTGGTGAGAAAGGAGAACTCTGGTTAGCAAAGAACCAGGATGATCCAGACGACCGCGTTGGGTGGATTTGGTCAAAGCATTTTGCCAGGCTCGCTGATTCATAGCCACGGCCCATGACTGACTGAAACTTCAGCAGGCAGGGTCAAGCCAAACTGCTATCTTATCAACTACGCAACACATCCAAAATTTATACTAGGATTCAAGGAAGAAGTTTGGGCGTTTATTACACGGACATAACGATTTGGAACTGCAGCAGATTCACCCGGTCCTAAGACGCATCCATGTTGATCGGCATTTTTAGCATTTGTCTTCTATGAGTTTCCTCGCCTTTTCTTCAACCTTCAGCTCCTATTTATGCTGAACTCACTGTGCGACAATGTGTCGTTTGGTTCAGTTTTCATTTGTTTGTTTGGGCTTGTATTTGGGTAAAAGCCTTCAGTGTCCTATGCGCGAAAGCAGAAAACATGGGATGAAAGAGAGGCGTGGTTGGGGCCTTGACTTTTAAAACAGGGGAGCCAGGCGTTCAGAGCAAAATACCAACGTATGTAAGATTTCAGGTGTGAATAACGAGGGATGAACCCGAAACCAACTTAGGCGGGCAGTGCTTGCTTGGCCATCAAGTTCGGTTGCATCTTGTAGCAGTGGAGGAAATGTAAAGAATCGTATTGACCAAGGTACGGAATGAGATACCAGTGGCCAAGCATGATGAAGCTTAAGTTATTAAATTTGGTTACGTGAATCACTATGTGCGGTCTTGTATGGTTATCTTGGTGGCAAAATTTTTGTATGGTGTCTTTTGGCACTCTTATTCGGCTTGAGAATCATTATTTAGCTGGCTACCGACTAACCCATTATTTGTTGCAAAGTGAGCTATATATAATAGAATAACCTAAATGTGCCTAATAAGTGGCGCGCCTTGCTTTTGGCTCAATTGGCTATTCAACATTATTAACATTTGTTGTTTACAATTATATGACAAAAGTCTGACAACACCTTCATAGTGCACAGGTTAGCCCCACTAAACTAGCCTTTAGTATTATAATTTATTATAAATTATAGAAAAAAATATTAAAAATACTTAAAAAATACTAATATTAACTTTTCCTATTTAATTAATTAATTTTATTTTTATTTCTTTAATATAAATTAAATTAAATAAATTATAAAGTTTATAAAAGAAAGAGTTAATAGAGAAAAATATAGTTTAGACTATAGAGGCCTTATAGAGGATAATATAGTATTAACTCTAGTTTATAATATATATTATATTATATAACTTAAACTCTCTTACTTTAAGAATTTATAACTCTATTAAATAAAAATTTAATTTATTTTAATTAATATAATTAAATTATTTTATATTTTAATTATTTATATATAATTTTTCTTTTTTTTTATATTATATAAATATTTCTAGAAAGAGGAGTATATAAAAGTGAATATAAGCTGATACTGTACTGGGTGTTGTCAGACTTTTGACCTATAATTTTATCATGCCGGTACTCATCATCTAGCAAACGGTAGATGATGACTCTGACATGTGACTTGGAACTAATACCCCCAGACTGGAACGTTAGAAAGTGACGAATCCCCTGCCCTTGCAGGAGAAAGGGGGCGGGGGTAGCATACTACCGCTCACAGCGCTAGAGCAATAAGGTAGGTGCCTCTTTAGTACCTTTCGTAGTGCTAATCAATCTTGGCTGCTTTGTTACTACCGACCATCAGCTGCAAGTCTGGCATCTCTGCTTTACCCTTCCTACATTACTCGACAGCTTTGCCAAGTCTCTCGCTTCAATTTAACCCCTGGCAGAGCAAGAAGCTTCGCGAAAAGGTACTGTTAACTCTTTCAAGGTTCCCCCGTTTCATGACCCACACTATACGATATGCCCGCGACAAGCTCGCCGGAAGAGCAGGCGGTCGATCGCGAGTACCCGCAGCGGCATCGTCATCATCCTCATCAGGAACTTGGACCGTTGCAGCATAACCACAACGTGGCTGAATTCCAGTCTCGGCTTCATTGTCAACAGAATCAAAGCTCACGGTCAACTTTACAGCATCAAACTTGTCAACAAGATTTACGTCATTCGTATCCTCAGTCTAATACTCATCTCGCTGTCCCGAGTGTATCTGCTGCAGGCTCGACATCCCGCTCATCTTCAATTTCTCCTATTCCAACACCGTCGATATCTCCTCCAGCTTCTGCCGTATCTATCGACGCTCTGTACTCACCCCGAGATTATTCGCCGCCAGTACCAACTCCCTCTTCGACCGGTACCGAGGTTTACGGCAGCCATCCGCAGCGAGACTCATTCGATTGCAATAGCTCGGGTAGACACAGCCAGGATAACGTTAGCTTTGAATCTCAAGGGCGCAATCCGGCCAACATGGCCAGCTGGTCAGGACAGCCCGCCATCAGAGGCAACTCTGAGGCTGTGCGCATGATTCTATTGAGTTTCGTCACTATTGGCATAACGTACGTTTACTTAGCCTACGAGCTGCAGCAACAGTAATCTAATTTGAGCTGGCTTTCTAACATTGGTTCATCTAGTTTCACATGGGGTATCGAAATGACATGTAAGTCTACAGTTTCATCATCTCCTGGCGTACCTTGCTGAGGACTGTTTAGACTGCACGCCATATCTGCTTAATCTTGGTTTAACCAAAAGCAACACATCTCTAGTATGGATTGCTGGTCCGTTGTCCGGTCTCATAGTTCAGCCTGTTGTCGGCGTCATTGCGGATGAGAGTAAGTCCAAATGGGGACGTCGGCGACCGTTGATGGTAGTTGGCTCCATTATTGTTGCTATAAGCCTCCTAATATTAGGCTTTACCCGTGAGATTGTCGGTTTCGTGGTGACCGATGATGAGGCTGCCAAGCGACCTACGATAGTATTGGCTGTATTGGCCATATATGTTGTTGATTTCGCTATCAATGCTGGTATGGTGCCATGAGCGTCTCTTCAACTCCGCCAGAACTGACGACTTTTTCAGTCATGTCATGCTCCAAGAGTCTCATTGTTGACACGTTACCAATCGACAAACAGCAGACGGGGGCGGCTTGGTGTAAGTTTACTTACACATGTTGCTTTGATGTAAGCTGAATTAACGTTCTTTGTAGCAAGTCGTATGTCTGCAATTGGTCATATGATTGCGTATGGTGCCGGGGCTGTAGATTTATTGAAGCTTTTTGGAACCACGCTTGGCGACACTCAGTTCAAACAGCTCACGGTCATCTCAACCATTGCTCTTCTGGGTTCAACGTCACTCACTTGCTGGGCCGTTACAGAGCGGGTACTGGTAGCCTCCAAACCAACCCAGCATGAGGGTCGCTTCAAAGTCTTTCGCCAAATCTGGTCGACACTTCTAAACCTACCTCCTCGAATTCAAGCCATCTGCTGGGCACAGTTCTGGGCTTGGATCGGTTGGTTCCCTTTTCTTTTTTATAGTACCACATGGGTTGGTGAAACATACTTTCGTTACGACGTGCCCGCCGATGCAAGGAAATCCAAGGATACTCTCGGTGCCATTGGGCGCATAGGAAGCACTGCGCTTGTTATTTACTCCGTAATCACATTTGCAGGTGCCTGGATTTTGCCCATGTTTGTCCAGTCTCCTGAGGACAACTCCTTTACCCACCGGCCTCCTCAGGCAATCGCAGGTTTCTTGACACGGTTCAACAAGGTGAAGCCTGATCTATTGACAGCTTGGATGCTTGGGCACATAATGTTTGCTGCGTCCATGTCCTTGGCGCCATTTGCAACCAGCTTCCGATTCGCGACTGTTCTGGTGTGTCTATGCGGCATGTAAGTCTTGCAGCAGCTCTCCGCCCTCCGTATGATGCTAATGCGTGTTTAGACCTTGGACTCTCGCTATGTGGGCTCCGAGTGCTTTCCTCGGCGTCGAGGTCAATAAGCTCGGCGGTGGCGCCGGATCAGATGGCACATATCGTCGCATTTCGGACGAGCCCGACATTGAGCTCTCCGAGATCAGCCACGATGATGCACCTTTGCAGCTCGATCACGGTTCAGAGGTTGGCATGCCATCTACGGCTTCTACAGGCGAGTTATCAGGTATCTACTTCGGCATTCTAAACATTTATACGACGTTGCCACAGTTTGTTGGTACGTTCATATCTACCATCGTGTTCGCGGTCCTCGAGCCTGGAAAGAGTCCCGAGCTCGCGGGTGATGAAAAGAAGCAGCCAGATCCAGATGGTCCGAACGCCATTGCGGTGTGCCTATTCATCGGAGCCATGAGCAGTTTGGTTGCAGCATATGTGACCCGGAAGCTAAAAGTCATGTAAGATGGACAACTCTATGGAGTTGTCGTGTATTACTTGTATGTTCTTACTAATTATGTTGCAATTCTTCATTCATGACTCATCTGACTTTGGGGTTGGATATTGTTTTGGTGTATTGGCGCAGAGGTCATTGCCAGCATAGGCTTGAGACTCATATAGTGAGTCGTAGCTGTATTTGGAGTGCGGTATGAGTGCAGAGCGTGTCAACGATCATGATATGCATGAGGTAGAGTTCATCACCATAGTTCGGCTCTAATTGATATCTAAGATAGAAAGATGTGACTACGCTAACCACATACACGCCAGAAATCACATATGTCGCAAGGGGTATCCTCCTCCAGTGTCGTCTCTTTCTCTGAAATCACTAACGCATCCGTACTATCTATCCCACCTCATAGTCTGAATTGGTGTCCCCTGAACCGCGTATACAGTGATTCTATTTGTCCTTCTCATTCTCAGCTTCGGATACCTTCTCCCACTCGTCCTCCGTACTAACACTTGATTGTGTGCCCGTAGCCCCAGAACGTTGCTTCACTTCGCCCTTTGACTGATGAGGCTCGACTCCAGCAGCAGCTACAGCAACGGCAGAGGTTGTCGCGGCGACGGGAGACGGCTTGCTCGGGACGGTCGTCTCGACCTCTGTCTCGCTGTCTTCACCATCTTTACCCGACACCTCTTTCTGTTGTTGCTTCTCTTTCTCCTCCTTTTCACGCTGCTCTCGCTGGGCGATGGCAAGCTCGGCGGCAAACCAGTTGACGCTCCACCACAAACCGCCACAGAGGATGGAAAGAATGACGCAGTGGATATTGTACGTCGCGAGCAGGAGACAGAATAGTACGGTTTGGAGAGCGGCAAAGGAGGCATTCGCGGCCTTGAGGATGGTGGGCGTCGGGCCTGGGGTAAAAATGTCCTCCCAAAGCTTGACGATGAAGGATGACATGGTTGATACTCTATCGCGGGGTCGTTATTGGCGGGGGTTTTGTTGTTCAAAGTAGTGGGCTATGGGACGGAGAATCCTGGTATCTCGATCGCGTTGATGTTACGACTCTGTACGGTATGTAACGAAGGAAGACAAAGATCTTTCTGGTGTAATTCTTAGTTCGTAGTTGCAGGTTTTCTTCTTCTCAAGGACAGAGGCGGTCGCTGCCTGGCGACCACTCTATTTCGCTAATAGCGCAACTTGTACCAACCGGTTTTGTACGAGTGTTCTTTGTGGCCCAGTTAAGCGAATCTATCCGTGAATAGAAGAGAATAGCCCGTACTGAAGCAGTACTGTGATTGTTCGTTGAATATCGGGCTGGTGTGTCTTACTAGAGAGTGTACCTGCAATGACGACAGGTGGTTGGTTCTTAGACCGTGAATGACCCAGATCGCGTGCCGGGCTTCTATTGGATTACATAAGGGCATCGCCTTTGAGACTGTTCAGCATGACCCCGTGATGAGAATAACAATACAAGCATGTCTGTGTTGCTTGTTCTTGTTTTAGTTGTATGATGAGTTCGTTGGCCTTTTCCCTTGAATGTTCTTTTGGTCTATGGATCCTAGGGTGTAGAACCGCATCCCTCGTAATTTGTTTGATATTCATATCATCAATCTCGTAAACCATTCACAATTCACGATTTGATGCCAAAGCTTTGCTATCCGAGAACAACAAACAAACAAAAAATGCCGTCATTACGATATGGCGGGAACGCGGCAGTTTATAAGAATACCACAAGAGTTTATTTCTTTCCACTATCCTTCTTGACATACGTAATCGATGCCAGGTTCAACAAGAACAACGAGACTACCCTATACCACGCCATTCAACAGAACCACAATCGCTAACTCTGGTGGTTATGTTAGCACCCAGCCTTCATCAAGCTTGAAATGTAAGGATAATCAATTGAAACAGGTTAGAACGGGATATGATAAAATCCCTTCGACCTATATTTCGCGAATCATGTCGACTCACATAACACACCTAAACGTAGTTTTCACAAACACATCCCGTTCTTAAAGGATAACCTATGTGAACGACAATGTTTTTATGTCAAAATAAGAGCTATGCTAGGGGGGGAAAGAAAACTCAAACCCTAAGTGATAAAAATATTTAGGTAAATCTAGCCTAAGCTTAGGGGACTTTTTGCTAATTTTTTTTTAACACCCTATATCAAGGTCTGATGTTTTCTTGCTCCCTGAGGCTATGGAACAGTTTGCCGCACTGAAAAGCCGCAGTGCCCGACGTTGCCGCTTGAAGTGAGATTAGAAGAGATCACTAACGCCAAGGTAAATAGATATAGCCAATCATAACACAGTCTGACCGAAGCGCATATGACCGATTCTAGCAAGAAACTTTAATGTAAGCGGAAAGAAAATAAAACCGATTACTCCACTTGATTGATATGAGCTTGGACAACATTCTCCATCCTATCTTCCTTCTAACCCTGATCCCACGCACAGCCTCAAAAGGTAAAGACCCCAGGGCGCCATGAGGCATGAGGACAGGCAACACAGGACAGTCCACAGCCACCCCCGTTATATAACTGTGCCCCTGGCTAGTAGTCTCATTAGCATCCAGGATTCCACCAGACGAGTTGACACATGCCCAGGGTCTTCAGCTGCATCCTCGGGTCAGTATTCACCCTTTTCCGGATACTAGATAGCTTCCATCTATCATCTCCAACTTCACTCAACTCATGCATTGTCGGTCACAAAAGAGAGACCGTTGGGAATCAAGACCCTGTATTTGCGCCTCTTGGAAAGAAGGTTGCGGCCGCTAGAAGAAATCTCACCCGAAGGATTCGGTTCGTTGTTCTTTTCGGCCCACCCCTTGGTTCGTACGGCAGTGATGGGCTCAGGTACCGACCGCATCCCCAACAACTAGCGAACAGATGAACCTTTCTAGACTCCCTCTTCCTCATCCCGCCGTTAGTATGATGCCTGCCACAGTTGATCGTATGACCATTGACGCCGTCCATGCATATCATCTCGCAAGACGCGGGGGGAGAGAAAAGCATGGCGTAGAGTAACCCTTGATATTCCTCTGCGAAGCCCTGTGGAGGAATCTTACAGGGAAAGGTATATCTTTCTGGTGCAAGTTGTCCTTGGTCCTTCGAACTCCGAACGTAGGCTAGGTTGGGTATTTTTCACATGTTCAGTCTGATTTACCAGTCTTCAGATCCACCCCCTTGTCTTGCTTGATTAGACTTCAACCAGTTTCTGTGACTATGACCTGGCCACCAGAGTCCAATGAGATATGGCCTCCATCAAACATGTTTGCTCTTGTAAACAATATAGTTGTTCGATATCGTTCAGGATTCTCAACAGTAGAAGCTCTGATGCACATACGGAACTGTACAACAACTAGTCAGTAACTTGCTCAACAAGCTCCGTCATCCCAAGAAATTGAAGGACCAGTCAAAAGGGTTGTTTTCACCTGTGCCGAAGGCGGTAAGTTGACGCTACACGGATATCTGGGCCGTGAAAAGGAGGCTAGTTGTCCAGGGTACATGAGGCACTGAACGCTCCCGCGGGTATTGACTGATAGCAGAACACGGATATTATACACCTATATAGAGAGATTTGAACAAGACCATAGTATAGATGTAGACTACCCTGTTGCAGTCAGGCGAGTCCTGAAGGAAATCAAGAGATACACATGTTGTGTTGCTCTGGGATATTGTAACTTCGTAGCTTCGCCTACCTTGAGGATCTCACAGACTTTGAGTCTGCAAGGCGCATAGTATCTTGAAGTTAGAATATCCGTTCAATGCTAAACTTCCTATTAATCAAATCACATGGAAGTGTAGAAAAATTTTCATACATAAGATGTTTCACTAAACAACACTGCCTCATGTCTCAGACCATGAGAGGTAGACGGATCCCATCGTTCTTTGAGCACCATCTTTTCATGTTAAAATGGGTCTGCAACACAACGTTCAGGGATTAAAAGATCGCACAGCTCGGGACCGAAGAATGCGGGCTACGATTGCAACACATGAAATCTTTGTTTCTGCATCACGCTCGGTGACGGTGATTGTGCTAGCAATCGGTGTTCGGGTTGTGACGAACATTTGGTGATAGTCTCCAATCAGAGAACGCTCCTTACTCGGAAGGTTTCTCTTTTAAACAAATACGCTGGCACTAATCTTCCCAGGAGAGTCAGAAATGTAGTGACCAGCTGCTGAAGTTTGTATCTTCATGTACACTATAACATGGATACTTTATCGGCTATGGAACCAGGCCAGGACCCTTGTCGTCCAGTGATCGGGTAGAGGTTCTGGACGTCACGTTAACTAATGGAGCTTCTCGATTCAACACACGGCTTGAGACTTCCTGAGACTTGAGCCTTCATTACCGAGACGACCGTGACAAGGCAAGCTCGCCTTGCTGAATCCACCGAGCCAGACCAGGCGAATATGCCTGTGTCGTCATGCCAATTCTGATGATTTCGTTATTGCTGAGTATTAGAGGATGGACTGCTGAAAATTGCTCGAGACGGTACCGAATACTGGATCAGGGTATGACGACGGCAGTGGCGCTATGCCATAACCATATTCTTGCAGGCTTTCTCGCAGCTTATTAGTTAGACGATGAGTGACCAGTCTTGCCAGTCTGCCTTGCCCACTGCTTAATTGGTGTCTGCTTGACCAATACACCCCTCAAACATGTACAAGCCCTTAATACCGAAATGGCATCGTTCGCCTCTCCAGGCAGCGACATAAACCAATCTGAGGATTGCAGTAGTCTAGGCCGATCGAAGCTGAGCCTCTCGAGCTGGAAGCAGTGGTTTCATCCCTAGGAGCAATCTGGTTTGACCGGAGCATTTCGCGGTGTGATCTCTAGTGCTCTAGAGGGAGGGATCATGACCGTTTCGTTGATCCCTAGGGTCATTTCTGGGGGATCTTCATAGGAGGACGGAACCGTGGCGTGTCTGAAACATGCGTGGCCCCCATGAATCGTGCGTGTTTTGATGTTTGATAGCTCTTTGAGTTGGCTTGGCTTTCTCAGCTTTCCTGCAAATGGACTTAGTGTGTTCAACTGAAGGGTGGGGATGCCGCGCGCGTAGATTAGCTTGGGTGACGGCCAGATAGCTTCACAAAAGCTAAGACCCAGTTCTTGCCTTGAGGATACTGTTTCTCCATGCGGATGATCAAATGGTTCGAAGTTTAGAACCACAATGTCATTTCCCACATGGTTTGCTGCAATTACTTGCTGTAATAGATTCAAATTAGTGCCGCATGCTTGCATATCAACGGGCTGAGCTCTCTTGAAATGGCTAGTGCTGTTCAGTTTTGATAGTATGCAGCAAGCTCCTGGCATATTCTGGTACGCATTTGCAGACCAATCTGCGATTCCGAGTATTGGTTGAAACAATGAAGGTATATTTCAAGCGCTGTTCTAGTGAGTAAACAATACCTCGTATTCAGCGCTTCCGAATTGAAAGCAGCTCAAGCACCTGGAAGATGTGGACGATTCAAGAATAACAGCCTTCGAAAGTAATACTCAAGGAACCGTCACAAAAGAACAAATGAGTCAACTAATCAATCGAAAATTCTCAAAATCGAAATCGACTAAAAGCAGCCTTGAAGCGGCAATTACCAAAAATGCCTGACATTGAATTACAGTACCAGCCTGACGTTAATCAGGTCTTTGACTGATCTTGTATCCTCAAACTGTCAGAGTGCTGAGGGTGGTCCATATCAGAATCTCACGTACCTGCCTAGCGTATCGAACAACACAGCGGCGAACAACGCTAAGTAGGTATGGACTATACCACTGAAGTAAGATTCCTTTGTCAAGGCGTAAGGCACCATCTAAGGATCTGGGTGTGGAGTTATTCTCTGCTTTGTTTCATACATAGGGTGATAACAAGAGGCTGTGCTATGTTTCAAATGGACATAATATCATGAAAATCTAATTGTCTGTGGTACTTGCGGGATGACCATTATAAGCTCAACAGGCAAGGATTAAGCTGCTCAAGCTCTGGGCCCATTCATCGGTAATAAGGCTTGAGCCAGAGAGTTGTGTTCCAGCGTTTCTGTAGTCGTAGGGGCTTGACCCGCAAGCCAAGCACTGCGCGTGGAAGTCTGTGCACTGGGATCGCGAAAACATCTAGTGTTGTTTTTGGTTAAGCTATGACCCTGCCAATTCTTCCGATTGGCTTCCTAGGAGTCGGGGGCCAAACGCTAAGGCTGCTGATCCACGTCAATGTCCTTTTGTCGCACTGCGCCATTTGGCTGAGACGATCCCCGCTCTCTTGGACATTGGCTCATTGCGCGCCTGTGGAATAGGAGAGCCATATCGATTGGCTCTATTAGACGCCGTCAGCGCTGCAGCCGTTTTGCCCTGGGGTCTTTACGAGCTGCTGCAAGCATGGCCAAGCCACCATAAAGTGGAGTTCAGTGTTGCAATCGGTCAAGGCTGTCATGATGCATCGGACCGATGCAAGCCAGAGTCCGAGTTTTTGGATCTGTCATTCTCGCCAAACGCCTACTCGGGTTCATTGTCCTATAATTCGTCTGAGGCGTAACTGGCTGAAAGGGTTAATGAAAGGTCTCAGTGATGGTGCAGGTGGACTGTGAGAATGATGACGCACAACTTATTCTGACCAAGCGACCAAGCAACGCGAGTGGATGGGGGGTATACAGTTTCCCGGTGATTACCTAAAACGGAAATAGACTCGATACGTTGCAGATTTCGCGCTTAGCGACCTATGAGAGCTTTGTGGTTGCTTTCGTGCATGGCTATTCCTGCTGCCTATCTGGAATGTGAGAAATGGAGGGTAAGGTACCAATGGGGGCGGATGAGTGAGCAATCGCACCTGGGGGTCTGAGGATAAGGGAATGGACCGATCACGGGGCTGTGCGTGACAATGATAGTCAGTCACCCATGCCACGTTGATGATCCAGGATGTTGTGTTGCATCTTCGTGATAGATGATACCTGGTCAATAGGGAGAGGGGGAGATGCCAAGTCAACAATGATAAATAAGGTAGAATGCACTGAGAGTGTGAAAGAGAGTGCCCCCCAGCGGTCTGACAGTCAGAAAAAGTCCGTGAAGTGGGAAACTGCCGGGCTAGGCTAGTTGACCTTACCACCCTAACTTGACCTGGTGTTATTAACGACGAAAGCCAAGAGTCGGCCGCTCGTGGAGACGAATCGACAGGGAACATAACTGGGAGGGAAATGGGTTGATAGCGACTTGCGCGGTAGCGGGGGAATAGAATGGATGGCCGCAAGCATTATTCATCCTTCTAGCGCAGTTAGTTGCGCCTGTCAATGGCGCCTACCTAAGTTACCCCTACCTAACTAGCTAACCAACTCCTTCCGCTTCGCTTGTTCAGACCAACCACGCGCCAAAAGCGGAAGGCGTCTACTAGTCACCATTCGCTCGCACCCGCTTCCTGGGGTCTGGGAGAAACGGTTGTGCTTTTGTAATCAACCTGTCTGCGGCAGTAGGGGAGCCATTCCGACTTATTCCACGGCCCGGCACTCAGTCAATTCAGCGGCATGTCAAGCGGGCGCCGCGCGCCTTTGAACCCCCCCAGTAGATGGGAGTAGTACAGTAGCATTGGATGGAGATGCCTCCTAACACCCTCCCCCTCTGTCCATCCCTATACCCATTGTCCTGTCTTTTCTGATCCATGGATCGTCGTGGACCGCCCTTTCAACGATGAGCCCGCGACCTTGGCCCTGGATTCGATTACTGTCGACCCGCTGTCCACTGCGTACAAGCCTATTGGACTGGCTGCCAGTTCCAGGGTGCTTGTCCTTGACGGCTAGAATTTACGCGACGAACCCCTCTTGGCAAAAACCAAATCGTTGAACCTTTGTCGAGATGCGTTAAGACCGTCCTATCTCCACGACCAGAGTGATGGGCCTAATTAGACTGTACCCTTTAGGTCGAGGATTGACGAGACTGCGTGGCCCCTAACGATGAGCTTGCCTCTCGCCTAGCATCTGCGCTTGCTCTTGGCGGCACGGAAAACACGCTACGTATCACGCTCATTTTGACTCGTGCTATTGGATTGACGCGCTTGGAACATTATGCCATTGGATTGGGCCACAGAAGGGCACGAGTACTAAGTTGTGGTTTCTGCACAGCCAAGGAGACGGCTCCTTCTCGTTTGCATCGACCGCTCACTCGTTGAGCCCAGAGAGAAGCGAGCGCAAGGATTCGAATCCCACGGCTTTCTTTGGACTCTTCCCGACTCTGGCGCCTCTGAGCATAGCTCTCCTTCCAAGGAAACATTCGAAAGCCATCGATTCGTAGTTGTCAGCCAACTGCCGCCTGCAAAGCATAGCACCCAGTTTGCGCGTGTTCCATCGCGTGCAATATCCAGTATGCAAACCAACTTCACGAGCAAGGTCCAAGGTTCAGAATTGACGCGTTAGCGCCAGGCGTCAAATCTCGACGCCAGCAGGTTTTCGGCCTTTAAACCGTGAGACGCATACGCAGCACAAGCGATCATTGGCAACCGTGAATCAGCCTGAAGCATAGCATATAACTGGCATATGGATCATGTTGCGCCCATCTACCATTTCATCGCTTGACAAAACTGGTCTGGTATTCCAAATACCCGCCAGCTGCGGCCCCAGCCCAATCTCAGAACGTTTCGGCTGTCGTCTCATTGTGCCGGTCCATCTTGGGTACGATGGGTTGAGCGATGGGGTCTGTTACCATGACCCTCTTGAATTCGACGTGGGAGGAGAGCCCACCCATTTGATGGAGCCTTACAAGGTGGGTGCGCGCGCACTCATGACCCCATGTCAGCTCTAGCCGTCGCATGGGTACCTCGCTGGCCTGGTAAGGCAATCGACATGGGTGCTAAACACGCTGCCGGTCAACTTCAAATCGATGGGTGCTTGTCCTTTCCCCGCTACGCCACATACCAACACCATGACTTCTGGTCCCTTGGGCCATAGCTACCGGATCTCTTTCTCTGAACACGCCCCCCAGCCCTTCGTTACCCAAGCTCTTTTCCCCATTTCCCTTCCAATGGTGCCACTCCCGCAATCATTATTCACCCTTGTTACCGGCATGTTTTCTCATTGCTCAGCGTACGCTATATGGGGCATTCTACACAGCACTGCAATTCAGACCCTTGTCGGGTACCGCCCTGTACTCATGGTTCCATGTCACTCAAGCCTTCTTCGAGGAAGGTTTCCTGTCAATGTTCCTTTACTTCGTCATGCACGTCCAACGGGATTGTGTACTGCCCTCTTCATATAAGTCGGCATCCTGTCCCTGGCCGTGTTTGGGGCTCAGATGGTCCATAGATAGATCACCGCTTTATAACCAAGCTTTTCGAGTCTTCATCTCTAATCAGCTTCACAAGGCATTGTTATAAGCCTCGCTCCCTTACTTATTAATCGCACCTCGCAACAACAAGACCACTCTATCATCGGCTTCATAGCTCTTTGACTTTCCGTATGTCTCAATCCGAGTCTCTATACCTTCCCTTGTCCCCTCCATCCTCAGTCAAGATGGACTCGAACACGACAGATGGAACCTGTGACAACCCGAGCTCACCTCCCACCAGATCAACTGTTGGTAGTCAAGTCTCTGTTAGTGGGGAGTTCGTCCTTGGCTCAAACATAAGTGCCTCGCCGCAAACTCATACGCTCGAAATATCCCCTCAGCCTCCAGTTCCCTCGCCAAACCATTACTCATCCACACCCTACTTGAACACTCCAACCCCCGAGTCTACTTACCTCTCCACATCTGCCTCTCAACCATATTCTCAGTTTCCAACCTTGGCTTCAGCAGGCATTGATTCAACCTGGAGTCAACCAGATCAAGCTCAGGAGGGACCAAGATCATTGATTTCCTTTCCACAAGAGGACAGGCATCAATTGGTACCGAACTCTCGTCAGGCAGGACGATCGACCAGCATGAGGTATTATTTCTTTTTGTCTTGAACTCTACACAAAGTACTAATGTTACTATTCAAGCACTGTTGCTATCCAATTTGATCCAGCCTTTACTATGGGACCTCGATCAGCCTTCACATGGCCAGGTACGTTGCAATGTCTCCTACTCGATGTCAGTCGAAATTGACATCTTTATAGGCCCTCTTGAGACAAGTAACTCTGGAAACAGTTTGCTAAGTCCTGGACTGCCTTCAATGGGACATGTTTCTGGAAGCAGCCTCACACCCCCACCACAGTCGAGATCCGTGACATCGAGCCCCCCACGACTGTCTCTTTCGGCAGACCAGCGAGAAGTCAAACGACAGTCAGATAGGGCACGTCGAGACTCGAGGCTGGTGAACAGAATGCGCCGCGCTAACAGTAATCCTTATGTCGATTCTTCGCCTTCGGCTTTGGGGCTTGCCACTACCACAACAGCTATGAACATCTCAGCCTATACAACGGCACCTGCTCCCGTGACTCTCATGAGCGATACTCCGACTACAATGAGCAGTTCAACGTATCTTCAATCCTACAGCCCATCCCTCGAAGACCACCAACCGCAATCCGCATCCGTTTATCCTACCTCATACCCACAAAGCTTGTAAGACCCCTGCATATATAGGGCGGCGCCCGGACCATGCTAATCTCTAGTCATCAGACAAGCAAACTATAATATGCCCGTAGATTATGCAGCAGTTTATGCTGGATCCAGTCAGTATAGGTATTTTCCCAGCATGCATATCTTTCGCGAGCAACGCTAACTGTTCATAACAGTACTCGATCACCGCCTGTACCTGTTGGTCAGGATGTTGGTTTTATGTATCAGGTACCCACCGTCCTAGGCCCTGGAGGCTCAAACACACAAGAAGCGGGACATGTCAGAGTCGTGCAAAGTCGGCCGAAGCCGCGATGCTGGGAACACGGGTGCAATGGACGACAATTCTCAACTTTCAGTAATTTGTTGCGACATCAGCGCGAAAAATCTGGCCAAGCCGCAAAGGCTTCATGCCCCAACTGCGGAGCCGAGTTTACGAGAACTACTGCACGAAACGGACACCTACTTCACGACAAGTGTAAGGGTCGACGAAACTCATGAGTCGAATACGTTTAAATGAACGAATTGTATAAAATCAGCAACGCGAGTATGCAGGTCGGATGCGATTCTTGCTGCAACGTTCGTGGCCCAGCCTCGAACTGAACCGGATCTGGCGTTAGTGGCTTATGGTCTACCAACATCACAATTATTGGTATATTGCTTTTAAAGACGGCGTATTTTTGTCAGTTACACGGACTCGAAAAGATCGGGTCCTGCAGTCTGAATTGTTAAAGCTAAGAGGTCGGCCGGCTGGCGTTGTTTATATGTCATCAGCGATCAGATATGGTTCGCATCATGAAGCAACTTGGGATGTCTGAAGAGGCAAGGACACACTGTTATTGGATTACCTCCGGAGCATATTGGATTGGAGTCTACTTTTAGCCATTCTTTGTATTCTTTCTTTTCACCAATACCCCCGTATAAGAGGCTGGTATGGATGGAGTCGTACTATCCTTCTACTTCTATATGTATCTATTCTCCTTCATTTGGAAGCAGCCTATGACAACGCTTTGTTTTTAAACACAGATTCATGATGGGGATGTTTGACGCCTGGTCACTATAGATATAGGTACAACACGTTATATCAGAGCCTTAGGAAACGAACCTACAGTCAGCAATATTTAGTGTATGCCGTTTCAGGCATTTGGCAGCTTAGCAACTCACTGCCAAAAAAGCGCGGTACGTAGGTATACCGGTACAGGCTAAGCTGGAATGGATGACAGAAGTGAGCAAATTGAGGAGTGTAGTATGCAAGAATCGAACGAGGCATCGGATTTGAAACAAGCCAACCATACAGGGAGGACGGGATGCCCCAGACTACTGGGAAGGGGATGTGAGTCCGAAGCAAATGATCGTCGCGGCACTCAAGCCCACCCTTGGCTGAGTAACCAGGTTTAGGGGACACAGCCGCGCCGCAAATAGCATGGACCAGGCCAAGAACACAAGTTGGCTTTAACGGGTGTGCCTGGCTTATGAGGGATAATAATTAGTAGGATAAGTACTCCGTAGTTCTAGATGAGTTTTAGTGCCATCTTACGCGGACGCATAGCTCCACGGTGTGTGAAGGATTTGTGGTTCAAATAGAAACATTGGTAACGGCAGTAAACGGATCGTTGATTTCGAAGGTTCAAACAAGATGATAAGCCAGCGAACCTTAACTTGGTACGCCGGCTGAGACATTAAACTGCTACCCGACTCCGTGTCCGTGTCCGACCCCGTCTCGGCCCCGAAAACAAGGCACCCCGGAGAACAAACTTGGACGAAAAGGCCGAAGATTGACACCTTGTCCGGGGGTATTGCTGGCGAATGGACGGTCGGATCATGGTCGTCCCAACGGCCGGCCGGCGTAACCACCACGCCCAGCAAGGCGGCGCGAAGTGAAAGGAACTGGAACCCCTCCTGGTCTGGACTGCTTTCATCACCCCCCTGAGTCTGCGTGGGGATGCTGTCAGGTCTGATACGCTCACACCTAGAGAATGTCATCGAAAATGCACCCCAATTCACCAACATGGCATGTGCATTGCATTTGATCTTTAATGAAACGGGGACCAGCCACATGGTTTCTGGAACAATCAAGCCTGATTCTGTCAGAAAGCTGAACCAGCAACAGTCTGAAGTATAGGGCATTGACAAACGGTATCATGGCCAAAGTAATGCATCAATGTATGTATGTATGTATAACGTATATGATAAGCGAGTGCACCAACCAAGCGAGTGCACCAAAAATCTCCCAATCTCTCCTCTTCACACCTAATTAACTACTCCTCAACCATTAAATATGCCACAATCAAATAATGAGGCTAACATGCTTCTCGCTCTTCGGGCCCTTCAAAATGACCCGAAACTGGGTCTCCGACCCGCCGCAAGGTTGTACCAGGTGGATTATTATGCCCTTCGTCGCCGACAGAAAGGCATCCAGTCTCGCCGCGATACCATTCCTAACTCACGCAGATTATCTGATCTAGAAGAGCA
>JABEEM010002095.1:0-30332 GCA_013363185.1 Fusarium secorum | reverse complement strand
ACGGTTTGCCCATGTATGGTTAATGGCGATCAATGTCGGAATCTAGCCACCTTTGAGTCCAATATCAACCTAAGCTATTCCCGCGGGGTCAACTGTGTTTCAGATGAGATTCAGGTCATTACCATGTATATGGCTCTCGCTGGAGGCATTTTGGGAACTTCTTAGATGACTATGTGCAGTTTCTTTTACTTCAGTCAAGTCTTGTTAAGCGAATAGCTCATTAGTGTTAATGACTCGGCTTTACCGAAAGCCAGTGAACGGGAAAGACATGCAGAGAATGGCATGAGTTGATTTCCCGAGCTGACAAAGGAGTTGGCGTAAACTTTATATCTCGGACGATGAAACATGTTCTACTAATGAGATGGCGGATGTAACTCCCGGGAACATCTTACAAGGGTGAACCAACAATTCTCTTACATACAAGTTACAACGGACCAAGCCTCTAACTGGACGGGAAATATAACCAGTAAGGAGTTGATCCGAGAATTCACAAGCGAGTAGTGCCTTTGCAGATAAACTTGCTCAAAGCGGGCTGCAATGGGGACCCGACAAGGGTATATAATCTATGTTACAGGCTGATGCAACAAAAAAGGATCACCACTTTCTCTCCCCGTATTATCACTACAAACAATTCATCACGATGTTTAACTCCTTTGTCACGGGATCTCGAGCCCCGAGGGGTAATTTTAAACCCCGGACGAGGTTACTTCTGAATGACTATCGGAAGCTCTTGGCGTTGCTGTGAAGGACTTTAAGATCTGTTCTGTTATGCACGGCACTTCGTCCAAAGTCTTTGTGGATCTTGCTTTTGGCGATGGCGTCGAGACTGAGATTCCTACTAGGGTTGTGCTCAAGGGAGGGTTCAATCCAGTGATTCGCGAGACGGTTCCTCAGATGTTGCCGACTTATCGGCGCGAGGCTGAGTTCTACTTTCACGTTGCGCCGCAGACTACAGTGCTTCTTCCCAAAATCTGGTTCGCTGGTACAGATACCGTCAACGGTCAAGGTGTATTTATCATGTCAGATATATCACGCGAAGCGACCTTCGGGACTCCTCTAGAACCATGGACACCCGAGCGTGTTGGAGAAGGCCTAAAGCAACTCGCTAGTCTACACGCAAAGACATGGAGTACTAGCAGAGAAAAGTATCCTTGGCTCTTTGGAAAAGACGGATCAAAGCTGGAGAACCCTGTTCGAAACATGATCCTTGCGTTGTTGGAGCCTGCGCCACGGGTAGCACGGTTCGATGAAAATGTTCAGCCGCCTGTTGCGAAGGAATTACATACGAGAGGCTTTCAAGCTCTTTGGAAACATGCCGATGCAGATAAGAAGTATTAATCACGCATTCATGGCGACGACCATGTTGGAAATACCCTGATTGCGAATGACGGCACTCCTGGGTTTATCGATTGGCAGGGTCTGCAGTATGGACCGTCGGTTCCCGACTTGGCTTATGTCCTGACGGGTGCTTTGACAGTTGAGGATAGACGGAAACATGAAGCAAGTCTTATTGATACATATTTGGAGGCTTTGCATAAAGAGGGAGGACCGAAGTTGACGAGAGGATCTTTGGGATGATTACCGGCGATATAGTCTGCAAGGCTTCTTCTGGGCTATGACTCCTCAGACTATGCAGCCAGATGAGGTGGTATTTCCTATGGCAGAGAGATACTCTGCTTCTATTGTCGACCATGGAACCCTTGAACTGCTTGGGGTTGAAATTAGTCACTATTAGACATAGAAGATTAAGGAAATTTAATCTTATTCTTACTTTCTCTCTGTAGGGTTGGAAGTCTTAGAGTGAGAGGCGCAATTGTTTAGATGAGATTACTGCCTATTAGCTTTACTATGGACTTTGTCCTCAAGCTTTCCCCTTAAGTAATGGTTTTGTTGTTTCTCAGGTCCGTGGTGAGACCATTATTAAGCCAGATATCACCTATTAGCTCATGGTCGATGGTATCAAGGCTCTTTAGGAATATTACCAGCAACCTCTGTCAGTTAATTGCACTTTGGTTGATAGAATTTTGACTCGTCAGATCTCGGCTTCCTAGTGTTATGTCATCGGTCTGTTAGTGCAAAGCCACCGCACTAAGTTAGTGTTGGAACCTCGGTATCAGATACACCGCGCCAGAGTCGCTAGCGAACTGGGGGCGCCATTAGGTGTAGGTGTACATCGTATAAAGGCCCGTTTGACAAACATAGATCGTGATTTAATGATAATCTCGAGGTGCATGATAGTTTAACATCTACTGCTTATAAAGCCTCAGAGCTTTTTCACACATATCTTGCTACCCCATTATGAGTTTAGTAAATGTAACTATGTAACTTATCGTTATCAAGAATTATTTTACATTGAACGTAAACCATACAATCAACATTAATTGCGGTCAGTATTGTAGCACGTAGCTTCAAAATCCCCAGCAACATCGTACTGAACATAGCCCCAACACAAACTAACACTAGAATGAAAGACAAGGGTTGAGGGCAACTGGGCTAGGTCTCAACGGTAGCATGACCCAGTTAGACAGTGACAGTTTCGGTAGGTTCATAGCCACAGGCTCGGTCGAAGTAGTAGAAGCTCATGGGCGAAGAAACAGTGTAAAGCTGCATGCTCGAGACCTCGGCAGTGTAGAAGTAGCAGGTCTTGTACTTGACGTCGAAACTAACAGCCTTGCATCCACCACGGCAAGCGTCAAGGCAGTTCTTCATGTTACCCTCAGCCTGGGACTTCTTGTACCAGGGTGTGTTCGTGGCTCCAACGTAGCCAGTAGCTCCGCAGGTCTTGCCCACAGCGTCCGCGACGCAAGCTCGATCGAAGTAGTGGAACGTCATAGGCGAGTTGGTGACCTGATAAAGGCGCATCTTGGAGACTTCGGCGGTGTAGAAGTAGCACGTCTTGTACTGGGTGTCGAAGCTGATGGCTTTGCAGCCGCCAGTGCAGGAGTTGAAGCAGCCCTCGATGGTGCCCTCGGCCTGGGACTTCTTGTACCAAGGGGTATCTGTGGCGCCGACGTAGCCGTTTCCGCCGCAGATCACCGGCTCAGGTGCACCTGCAAGGCAAGGGGAGGCGTTGGAGAAGGCTGCGAGGGCGGTGGCAACGACGGTTGAGAAGCGCATAGTGATGGTTATTATGGTAGTTATGGAGATGGTTGGAAAGTTGTTTGAGAGGATGCAGTACCATAAAAGCTGGCTCTTGTGGTGCTTTATATAGCAGACTTTGGATGAACCGTTGGCGACTCTCACACCTTTTGAACGCCCTCGCATCCGTCCGTTTAGAGATTTCACCGTATGATTCGGAGCGACTCCCACCGACTTCCGAAAGCTGAAAAGCTGAATTAGACTATTGATCTGCCTGCATGATTTTCTAATAGTTTTTGCTTGGCTGCTACGTTGTTTGCTGCTACTGTTGCTTTTATCCTTGGCTTTAACAAACGGAGATATCAGCATGGTGTCCCATTGGGCCTAACGAGCTCTTGGCCAGGGTAACGATAAGCACCGAAATATCAGGAGTAAAAAGCCACAACTGATGGACTAGCGGCTTTTAGCCGGGCAGAACATGTGTTGTTTTTCGGGCATTTGGTAGGCTGTTATCCTGTCCACAACAGGTGTAACGGTGAATGCAAAGGGGTTTGGGACGCAGAGATGATCGCCAAGATCTGGGGTACTCGGAATGTAGATCTGACAAAAATTTCAACAGCACGCTCTGTAGAACTGTGGACATTTCTGGATGTTGAATGTTGTATATATGGTTCAAAGCCCTCTATATTCATAATTTCTTCAAAGGTTTGGCTGCGTCACCCCCTGTGAGATGAGAATGACGAGGTTCGTTTAGAGTTGACAGTCGCCCAAGGCTTTCAATAGTCCAAAGCCACAATTCTAAGCGAGAGCGCGGCTGGATCATGGCGACTTTATAGCTCCGCGTACAGCACCCCCAGTTAATGTTCCGACAACAGACCCGAACTTCGCTCCATCCCAGCAATCTTGGTGTGCTGTTTGAATCAGAGGTCGGCCGCTGTTGACAGCGCACTGCATAGCCGCCAACAACCTGGACCCCATCAAGGTCGTAGCAATGTGCCATTGGCTCAGGCTGTCGGAGTGTCGGCCTTACCAGGATCTTGGGTTCCAGCAGCGGAAGACTCGGGGAAATGTGCGGAATTATGTTTCCTGTCCCTTGATGGTTGTGTATCATCGGTCAGGTCCAATTGGATGAACTGAATTGCCAAGAACGATAGCCCCTTGTTGGGTTGTCAGCTTGCCACGCTTTCATTATATCAGAACCAACCACGCGATAAGATAGCCGAGTGATACGACGGACTGTCGGGCTTTTCGACACCGCTGAGACACAGTGACTGAGTGTTTTTTTTGACCTCTCAGCCCCTTCCCTTTAGTTTCAATAGCCTGATGCTAACGCACGAGGTGGTGGTTGCATGTAATGTCGAATTGAGCAGCAATTGTGAAAACAACTTACTGTTTTGTTAGTATCATTTCCGGCATTCACACCAATGACTTAAGCCATTAAGATGTCAATCTTCCACCCTGCCCAGCAATACTGTGTCGTCTAGACCACAAGAAGAGGTCGCCAGCGCTCAGTCATGGCAAAATAAGCATGCGTCATAGGCAAAGGCGCTAATATAAGGAGTCTCCTCCTAGCTGGGCACCTCTCTCCATATCCTTGTCATGTTCTCCAAAGGTACTCTTCTAAAAGCAAGCTCTAGGGAAGAACTAAAACCGTGAGCTGGTAGCAAAATACCTGTTCTTTAGAGCTGCTGGGCAACTCACAGGAGGGAAAGGCATTGCTGTATCCTGTCAATGAAACGCTAGAGGTTGCACGCGCGTTATGTAGACTATTTTCTTCTTACGCCTTGTAAGCAAGCCTTTGCAACTCCGTTGATATTGACAAATAATCGTGAAAAAGGAGTCTACATACGCAGATTGATCCCAAGTACCTAGCCAGCATTGGAAAGCGGATAACAATCACTGACAGGTACATAGGTCGGGAGTACAAAGTTACCCCCTACATGTAACAAGGCGTGTTGAGCAGCCAGTTGGCCCTGTCGATCCTAGCAGGGATGATTTTAGCTCCGACACAAGTTTCGATGTGAGGAGCTACAGAGGTTAGAATTTCGTGAGTACAGATGGCATGAATGTCAAATGAGTCTTCTCCGTAGTCTTTCATGTTCAATATAACTGAGGGTGCTTTTCGGAGGTTAGAGAACGCCTGATCTGTTCAAGTGTGTAAGGAGTGACAAGGAATTGGGCTATGGTCAATGGTGTAGAACGGATAAGCGCCTAATTAGCGCAAGGACCTAATAACAACCCCATTCACAAGACAACTTCAACATGTATCCTGGTGAGTAACGGTTTAACCCAACCGACTATGGCGTGCATCAAGCAGGAGTTTGAGCTTCTTTTTAATCGAAGTGACTGGAAAGCTCAGTTCATGGTATTATGGAAAGAAGACGATATGAAAAAGCTGCTCGATCGCCTCGATCGCAAATAAGAAAGTATTTTGTTGTTTCTGCAACTTCTGAGCATGTAAGGCTCAACCTCAGAGATCCAATGTGAAACTTCCTGGCCGTATTGCCAAAGGAGCTCAGTACGAGAAGTTCAGGCGCTGGTAGTCAAGAAACAAAGTGCTTTAACAGTTGCAAAAGAGGATATAACGGCTCTCATACCGACCTACTGGACTTGTCGTGATACGATCCTTGACTCACTTGACAAGGAAACTGTCGACAGCATCTATACAGACTGGGAGATCCTAGAAAGCAAGTTCAGTACACTGAATTTGACTTCGACTATGAACTCATCAACACACGGGGCTATCGTCGAGCTCTTGCCCAAGCACAAGCCAAACGCGGCCGAGAGCTACCACGCAGAGATCTTGGCACTCCCGAGCGAGAATCCAAAGCGGGGATCGTTGAGCCAGTTGAGGACCTCATTGATTTGAGCTATGAGCCGAGTCAACAAGGTGATCCGATGTCGTCACATATGCCCTCCAAGTCCTACATGGACCTAGCAGGTCTACAGTTGATGCTGAGAACTGAGGATGAAGGGGCAGGTAGTCCCGAAAGCCTTGACAGTTGTCAAACTGCCAAACCAGTAAATATGAGAGAATTCGACATGTTACCTGAGTCTAGATATAAGAGTTACAAGATCGGGCGCCTGGAATCCGGCGATGGACTCAAACTACGATTAAGGATGCAGTGACTGGAGTGAAACAAGACAAGTCCAAGCAAGGAGAGCCTCTGACATAGCTTCGGATGAGCCACTCGAGGCTAGCCCCATGCAGAGTTCCCAAGCCCCAAACATCGGAGATTCTAGTCTCCAAAAAAAGCCTGGCTGACCTTGAAGCTAAGCACGGCCATGGACGACGACGGGCAGGTCCACGAGGATCTGATGAGATCTCGGATAAGATATGGAAAGACATCGTGACAACAAAAATGCCAGGAAAGAACGCGAATAATTCGTAGTAACAGTCCTATGATTCAGGATCTATACCCGATGATGACACCAGACCTCGGGGACCACATATTGCCAGAAGACCACGCCCTAAAGCCAAACAAAGCAAACGCACCAAAAGCACCGATTCAACCATAGTCAACCCAGGGGCACCGCCAAACACCAACAATCAAAGTCTTCTCAAAACGGTCGAAGATGCTATACAAAGGTTGATTCTACCTGAGATAAATGCAAAACGTGAGACAGCCCATCGAGGGCGCCGGTTCACTGAAGCAGAAGTCTCTCGCTACATGGGCTTTTGCTAAGGAGAGCAAGGGAGAGGAACCAAGCAAGCAGGCTATTCATCACCCAAGCAGGATTGATGAGAGACATAGGGATAAGTTAGGAGAAAAAGGATTAAGTATAGTAAAAGTGACTATGCAGAGATTGAGAGAGAAGAATCTCATTACCGACAAACCAAACATACCTATATAGGGTATTTAGTGTATAAATACTTTTCATTGGCTGGGCTGCATGCTTAAGATTGTATTTTCAGCAGTACTTCTCTCATGGATCATGGATCACAAACCATTTTATGATAGAGCTCTGAGAAGACGATTAAAGACTGTTAGAGTAACAGCCCCAATACTCAGGTGACATTGCACAGTGTGGTGTGACATAGTTGCTCCGGCTTCTTGTCACTACCTATAGGAACTGACTGTAATGACTGAATATGACCCAGCAAATAGGGACTACTCCATGACTAGCAACTTTGCGACGCAGCTCGTTAAATGGTTAGCGAATATCCATTTCCGAAAGAACAGCTTCCAATATCATGTCCAAGATAAAACTCGCTGTGCAGAAAATTTACAGCTACAGCACAAACCACCAACACGCCAACCTCCAACTGCATATCAGGTATGATGGAAAAACAAATTATGTCATTTCGCATCATAATCTTATCGGCAAACAGGCCCGACGAGCATCAGACTATCTTCCCATCCTGGAAATCTGGGGTATCAGCCGGAAGTACGGACTCGAAAGACACTCCGTCCGTAGGATTCTTGAAGTGGTGTGTTGTTGGTGATGTGACATTGTGGAGGTGGATATTTAAATTAGCCGTTGAAGTGGATCGACGGGATCGAAATAAGCATTTCTATTTGCGTATATCCGTATAACCGCCTCGCTTGGAAGTGTTAATCCAGGGGTATGGTCTTTTGTTATTCTTCGGCTGCGCATGAATTGTTTAGACGATGGCAGGCATTTAGATTGGTGAATCATCTAGATATTAGAAACATCATCTGTCAATCTCAATATCTTGGTGTCAACATATTCTGAGTCAAACTCACATAATGCTGAGCAAATACCACCTCACCCATCCAGCCATCCTAGCCCCAATACGCAGCACCCAATCTGAAGCTATTCGGGGAGCGGACACTCGAAAACTCCGTAGACCAACTCAGAGTCTCAGACCACTGACTTTAAGCTCACACCACCAATTCGACAAGACAACGCTATGGTTGGCCTGATGTCCTCACGTCAATTGATCACCTGCAACCCTTGAAAAGCGGGCTGCCAAATGATTGGTTTTCAGCGGGTGATCCCTGTAAAGGACCCCTGTAATGGCTTTGCTGATGGAGGGTCAGATCTGACCGAGTAACTCAAAGGCCCCAGGTTTTTTACGTTTTCGCATTTCGGTTTCGCTATGCTAAACGAGAAGACGCGTATTTGAACAACGAGGTTGAGATAGTGATTGTATGAGTGTCTGATCGTCTTATTTAAAGGGGGATCGATTGAAATAATTATTTTACATCTCAGTGACTGTGACATTGAATCAAGAGAATTGGGTATCGTCATAAATGCAGGCAAGTCGTCTGCCAGTGTCTGCCAAAAGGTCCGTCCCCAAAGAAAGACCTCAACTCCATAAAGACAAAGCCCAATTGCAAGAGGACTGGTCTCAGAAAACGTGAAGCTTCATGCCGGGAAGACTTCAATGTCAAATAACTAACCGCCCGGCCACCCGTGTTTTCTTCGAGAACTGATTCGTGTGAGAGAATGACTCCAGATATCCATCAATCCGCTCCCGTAGGCGACGGCTCTCTGCTTCTCTTCCTTTTCAATTCATCGCCTTCGTGTAAGCTCAAAGGTGACTGCTCGCGTTGATTTGGCGGACTATGCTCTGGCGTTGGAAGTCTTATGCAAGTGCAATGTCTCAGAAGTTCTTCACACCTCGCAAGCCTTTCCAGAAGATCTTGATTCGGGCGTCTGCGCTTCCTTGGCGGAGCTGGTAAACTTGGAGTGCAGACTGCCTTAAGCTATCAAGCCGTCAGTATCAACTCTACCCGGAGTTTCGTTGAGGGGATTACCCTTATGCAATTTGAACACGGACTCTTCCGATCGCATTTCTTTTTCCTCTGTTGGCAGAGCACACATGAAAGCACTCTCTTGCCCACCTTTTTCGGTTCCGAATCCATCGAAGTGTTTGTAACTGTAGGGCTCAAGTCCGTAGACTCATCCCGATGCGAAGCAGGACTCGACATTCTCGTATGAAATTTACGATAATGATCTTTTCTACAATATCTCAACTCGTATCTCATGAGATGTCGATGTCGACTTTAAAAGCATATAGCCCAAGCCCTAAACATTCCAGGACTAGGGTGAAGAGGATTGGGTAGCAGATCATGCAACAAATCCATGGTGGGAAATGGGGTGCCACACTCGGGCAGTCGGGCTCGAGACGCATCCCGAGAGCTCTTCACAACTTCCCGAGGCCAGGGGGTGACATAGCGGGATATTGGAACTCAGAGATGCGGATAAATTTGGTGAACACGCGATTCGGAAGACGCAGTCTGTCAAGAGTCCGCTTGGCCGACTTAAAAGGTCTGTGAGGTTTATGTGTTCATTATCACGACACTGAAGCTTTATTTCCAGCGGTTCGTTGCAGTTTTTTCATATTGGAAACTCTATTGATATGAGAGGCTGCAGTATTGGACATCAGATCATTATGAGTCCACTTCCATGCAAGTCGCTTGTACTCAATCTCTAGATTTCTGAAGCTCAAAACTCTCGGCTTATACTATCTCTGTTAAGCGCAAGTAAGCCAAATACCCCATAGCACTCCAGAAGAAACGCAGATCAAGCAAATCAATCATGGCATCAACTTATATGGGCGGTACCTCTGTCCAGCCAGCACCGATACCGGGACTAGGACCAAACGTGACAACGAACAATCAGACTACTACTTCAACTCATGAACCGCAAACACCCATGAATTCAAGTTCAGACACAACTCCTGCCAACGATTCTCAAGACCACATGGCTTCCAAGGACGAAACACCAGCCAAATCCACCACAGAAGATGAAGAGGACTCGGAGCTCGAGCGCAGACACAGCATTGTCCGCGACTTGGCACGCCAGTACACCAACCAGAGTCAAATGTCTGCTGTCAGTGGCAACCCCTTTACGGCAGATGAAAACAGCCCCCTGAATCCCAGAAGCGACAAGTTCAGAGCTTTGGCTTGGGCAAAGGCCATTTCGAAATTGCATAGTGAGACTGGCTTTACTAATCGAAAAGCTGGTGTTTGTTATCAGAACTTGAATGTGTTTGGATATGGCCAGCCCACAGATTATCAGAAGAACGTGGCTAATATCTGGCTTGACGCCGCTTCACTTCCGCGACAGCTGATGGGGTATGGAAAGACAAAGATTGACATTATTCGAGACTTTGATGGTGTTGTCAAGAACGGAGAAATGCTCGTGGTACTGGGACCCCCTGGATCTGGCTGTTCAACATATCTCAAGACCATTTCCGGCGAGACGAGTGGTATCTACATCAACGATGATGCATACTTCAACTACAGGGGTAAGTTGATAAGCTTGACTGAGATTCGGACTGGCTGAACATCACCAGGCATAACGGCACATGAGATGCACACCCGCCATCGCGGAGAAGCAATCTACACCGCAGAAGTAGATGTCCACTTCCCCCACCTCACCGTCGGCGACACCCTTGACTTCGCCGCCCACGCCCGCGCCCCGCGCTCCATCCCCGGCGGCATCGACCGCGAGACCTTCATCTCGCACTCGCGCGACGTGGTAATGGCTATGTTCGGCATAAGCCACACGGTAAACACAAAAGTCGGAAACGAATACGTCCGGGGCGTGTCCGGCGGCGAGCGCAAACGCGTCACCATCGCCGAAGCATCCCTTAGCGGCGCACCGCTACAGTGCTGGGATAATAGCACGAGAGGTCTGGATTCAGCGAATGCGGTCGAGTTTTGTAAGACGTTGAGGTTGCAGACGCAGATGTTTGATACGGCGGCTATGGTGTCGATATATCAGGCTCCGCAGGCTGCTTATGATATTTTTGACAAGGTTGTTGTGTTATATGAGGGAAGGCAGATTTTCTTTGGGGGGACGAAGATGGCGAAGCGGTATTTCGAAGATCTGGGGTTTGAGTGTCCTGCGCGACAGACGGTGCCCGATTTCCTGACGTCAATGACAAGTCCACAGGAGCGAATTATTCGAAAGGGGTTTGAAGACCGCGCACCGAGAACACCAGATGAATTCGCAGCAGCGTGGAAAGCCTCCCAAGCCAACACCCTTCTCCAACAGGAAATCGAAGAGTACAAACGCGACTTTCCTATCAACGGACCAGAAGCAGAAGAGTTTAGAGCGAATCGACGCGCAGCACAGGCTAAGAACCAACGAAAGAAGAGTCCGTATACGTTGAGCTACTGGCAGCAAACGAAGCTGTGTGTCTGGCGGGGCTTTAAGCGCTTGGTTACGGATCCGACCATTACGCTTACGCAGTTGTTTGGAAATTTCATCATGGCGCTTATCGTGGGGAGTGTGTTTTATAATATCAATCAGACGACTTCGAGCTTTTATCAGAGGGGGGCTTTGCTGTTTTTGGCTTGTTTGTCTAATGCGTTTTCTAGTGCTCTTGAGGTACACCCATCAACCTTTATATTATCCACGGGTTTGGCTAACAGGTCTAGATCCTTACGTTATATGCCCAACGACCCATTGTTGAGAAGCACGATCGCTATGCCCTGTATCACCCATCATCTGAAGCAGTGGCCTCTATGCTCTGCGACATGCCCTACAAGATCCTCAACGCCTTCACGTACAACCTCACACTCTACTTCATGACCAACCTCCGCCGAGAACCCGGTCCCTTTTTCTTCTTCCTCTTCATCACATTCCTCGTCACACTCTGCATGTCCATGATCTTCAGAACAATCGCTTCTGCATCTCGAACACTCTCTCAAGCTATGGTCCCCGCTGCCCTCCTCATCCTCGCACTAGTTACCTTCACGGGCTTCGTTATTCAGATTGACTATATGCTCGGTTGGTGCCGATGGATCAACTACGTCAATCCGCTTGCGTATGCGTTTGAATCACTTATGGTGAATGAGTTTCATAACCGAAAGTTTGAGTGTAACTTGTTCATTCCTACGTATCCGGATGCAGCACCCGAGAATCGGGTATGTTCGACTGTTGGGGCAGTCCAGGGCGAACCAATGGTTTCAGGGGACAGGTATATCAACTTGTCCTTCTCATACTATCATGCGCACAAGTGGCGAAATGTTGGTATCGTCATCGCTTTCACGATTCTTTTCCTTGCGACGTATATGTTCTTTGCTGAAACCGTCAGCGCAAAGAAGTCAAAGGGAGAAGTTCTTGTTTTCCGTCGCGGTCACAGACTTGCGAAGAACAGAGTCGATGCAGAATCTAGTCCAGCGGGTCGCGTGGTTGTCACAGAGAAAGAAGGCTATGGGGAAGGACAGCCGTCAAACTTCAAGTCAACGAGTGTTTTTCACTGGAACAACGTCTGCTACGATATAAAAATCAAGGGTGAAAACAGACGTATTCTTGATAACGTGGCCGGATGGGTCAAGCCCGGTACAATGACAGCTCTAATGGTAACTCCCCCTTCCACATCATTTCTTGCTATACTAACAGACGTAGGGCGTCTCAGGAGCCGGCAAAACAACCCTCCTCGACTGTCTCGCCGACCGCACAAGCATGGGCGTCATCCACGGCGACATTCTCGTCGACGATAAACTCCGCGACGCTTCCTTCCAGCGCAAAACAGGCTACGTCCAACAACAAGACCTGCACTTATCCACAACAACAGTCCGCGAAGCCCTCAACTTCTCCGCCATAATGCGGCAGCCAAAACACGTACCGGTGAAACAGAAGATCGCGTATGTTGATGAAGTCATCAAAATGTTAGATATGCAGGACTATTCCGAGGCCGTCGTTGGTGTTTTGGGCGAGGGCTTGAACGTGGAACAACGGAAACGCTTAACGATCGGCGTGGAACTCGCTGCAAAACCGCCAGTTTTGTTATTCGTTGATGAGCCTACTTCAGGATTGGACTCACAGACCTCGTGGGCTATTCTGGACCTGTTGGAAAAGCTGGCTCGTAGTGGACAGGCTATCCTCTGCACCATACACCAACCATCAGCCATGCTCTTCCAGCGCTTCGATCGCTTGCTCTTCCTAGCCAGCGGAGGAAAAACAGTGTATTTCGGAGACGTCGGCGATCATTCTCGCGCAATGACTCGCTATTTCGAAGCTCACGGCGCAGAACCGTGTCCGCCTGAAGCAAACCCCGCAGAATGGATGCTCGAAGTCATCGGCGCAGCGCCCGGCTCCGAGACGAATCTCGACTGGCCCCAGATCTGGAAAGATTCCTCCGAGTTCGCTCAAGTTCAGAAACACTTGCAGGAATTGTCTCATCATAAGGTTGAGAAGAGTCAGGATGAAGATCCGCATTTGTACGATGAGTTTGCAGCTACGTTTATGACGCAGTTGAAGTACGTGACCACACGAGTCTTCGAGCAGTATTGGAGAACGCCTTCGTACATCTACTCTAAAGCAGCGCTGTGTACACTCGTCGCATTGTTTATTGGCTTTTCGTTTTATCAGGCGCCTAATACGGCACTTGGACTGCAGAATCAAATGTTTGCGATTTTCCAAGTGTTGACTGTCTTTGGACAGCTCACTCAGCAACAGGTAATCCCAACTCCCTCGAATCTGTTTCGAACGTGAGTAAGACTAACTGTATAGATGCCACACTTTGTAGTTCAACGAGATCTGTATGAAGTCAGAGAACGGCCCTCCAAAACGTACAGCTGGCAGGTCTTCATCCTAAGTCAAATCATCGTCGAAATCCCATGGAACACCCTCATGGCTGCGATTATGTACTTCTGCTGGTACTACCCCATCGGTCTATACCGCAACGCCGAACCCACCGACGCCGTAGCTGAACGCGGCGCGCTGATGTTCTTGCTCTTCCTAGTCTTTATGCTCTTCACCTGCACTTTCACCGATTTCATAATCGCGGGGTGCAGCTCAGCTGAAACAGGAGGAAACATCGCCAACCTGCTCTTCATGATGTGTCTCATCTTCTGTGGTGTTCTCGCACCACCGGATAGTTTTCCCAAGTTCTGGATCTGGATGTATCGCGTCAGTCCATTTACATACCTCATATCAGCCATCTTATCCACCGCTGTTGCGAATACAGAAGCTGTTTGTGCGCAGAACGAATATGTGGCTTTTCCACCGCCGGAGGGAAAGACGTGCGGAGAGTATATGCAGGCGTATATGAAGAGTGCGGGGGGATATCTTGTGGATGAGAGCAGTAATAGTACATGTACGTATTGTACTATTGGAGATAGTAATGTGTTTTTGGCGCGGGTTCAGTCGCATTATGATGAGCGATGGAGGAATTTCGGGTTGATGTGGGTGTATATCATCTTTAATGTTTTTGCAGCTTTGGCGTTGTATTGGCTTGTTAGAGTCCCGAAGAACAAGAAGGGGGAGAAGGAGAAGAAGGACTGAGAAGGCGGTAGAAGCAAGGTGGGAGGATCAGTTTTCTAATTTTCTTGTATCATGTAATTACTTTATGTAAGTATACTTGCCAGCCGTCCAATACTTCACTCCAGACATTTAGAAGGCCATGAAAACTCCGATGGTGATTTTAACGATCTGGCACAACCAAAGATGGGGTGCGCTGGTATGAGATTCGGTCGAAATGTCCCAAGAGAGTATACCACGCCGCCAACTCAACAGGAGCTTCTTTCTCCCAATCCAAGACTCACATCTGTGAAGATTCTCGCTAGACCTGAAGGCCAGTTCAAACCCGCCGAGATCGTCAATCTTCTCGCCGCAGCTTGGATCCAATTCCAAGTTCATGATTAGGCCCAGCACTCCCTCGTCACAAACGGTGACAAAGACGTTGAGATTCCACTAGACAAAGCCGACAGATGGTCTGAGCGCAATATGAAAATCCCCCAAACCAAGAAAGACGATCCTCTTTCGCAACAAGATATCGAGACACTAGCTTATACCAACGAGTGCACTCATTGGTGGGACGCCTCTCAGATCTACGGATCTACTGAAGCTGAGACCAAAGCTTTCCGAGCGCAGTGTGATGAGTCATATCCCGGTCAACTTCGTGTCACTCGCCAAGATGGTGTGCAGTTCCTTCCTCGATCAGACGATGGTATTCCAAAGACTGGGTTCAGACAGAACTGGTGGTTGGGACTTGAACTTCTCCATACGCTATTCACTCTTGAGCATAACGCTATTGCCACCCAGCTTCATCTTTCGAACCCCAGTTGGTCGAGTGATCATATTTTTGATGCCGCGCGACTCATAAATTGTGCTCTTATGGCCAAGATTTATACTGTTGAGTGGACACCTGGTATTCTGCAGCACCCGGCGCTGCAGATTGGAATGAATGCGAACTGGTGGGGACTTTTTGGGTCACAAGGCATGTCTTCTAATCCTGGTCGATTTTTAATTACTAACAGACGATGATAGTTATGGCATGTCTTTGACAACAAATCAAAAGTCATTTCTGGTATTCCCGGATCAGGTGTCGAACGTGCCATACTGCCTTACAGAAGAGTTTGTCTCCGTCCATCGTCTCCATCCCCTCATCCCCGACAACGTAGCATTCTTCAGCATCAAAGACGGTCAACACAAGGGCACACTTCCCATCAAAGACGTTGCCTTTGAATCAGCCCGTAAGCCCTTTGTCCAAGACAAATCTGGTCTTGGCCTTTCCTTCGCTGATGTCTCTTACTCCTTCGACGTCAACTACTCAGGCGCTATTCGAGCCCACAACATGCCCAATTTCTTGCGAGACTTGAATATCCCAGGCGATAAAGACTTTCCTCACGGCCGACACCTGGACTTGTGAACCATTGACATCCTTCGTGATCGTGAGCGCGGCGTTCCTCGCTACAACGCTTTCCGACGCCTATTTCACATGGCACCTGCAAAGAGCTTCCTTGACCTCACAGGCGGTGCTGCCAAGTTGGCTGCTGAGCTGGAAAAAGTCTACGACGGCGATCTCGAGGCTGTGGATCTCCTCATCGGTACACTTAGTGAGCCTTTGCCCAAGGGTTTTGGCTTCAGCGACACTGCCTTCCGTGTGTTTATCCTTATGGCCGCTCGTCGTATCAAGTCTGATCGCTTCCTTGCCGGTGATGGTTGGTGTCCTGAGGTGTATACTCGTGAGGGCATTAATTGGGTGCAGAATACCACGATGGAGGATGTTCTGTGTTGACACTTTCCTACTTGCAGCAACGCTGCACGATGTTAAGAATGTGAGTATTCTTTCTCGTCATTTTGATAATTCTGAAACTAACCGCAATAACAGGCTTTTGCTCCTTGGACCAAGATTGGTCAGACCGAGGCTTACGCGGGTCCAGAGACTAACAAGGCAAAGAACCGAGGTTTTAGTTCATGAAAGGAAGGATCCTCTTCAATTTCGGGCTTTGTTTGTGAAATGGTACTAGATCGGATGCATTTGTATGTAATTTGCAATTTACACGACAGCAGGGCTTGCCTTTTGTTGGCTCGGGTCCCCATGTATCAGAGACTAGAAGCTGTAGAGAGCTAAGTATTGACAAATTGCACCATTCTTATACAATTTCCCTCGGGCTCAGTACTAGGCCAGGTATGACATCCTCAGTGATTATCCTGTGAGCTGTCTATCACCCAAAGATATCTCATCAAGTATACCAAGTAGGCTCAGGATACTCTCCCAACAAAAGATACCGTCCCAACTCCCGATTCTTATACGCCACAGGATCATGCAGCGTATGCGTCCTCAAATCCCTCCAGAACCTATCCAACCCAACCTTTGCAGCCGTAGACCTCGAACCCGTAACTTCAAACACTCCCGACGTAATCTTGAGGCCAGTATCTGTAGTGACGACCTTGAGACTGGCGACCCATTCGGCAAACTCACCGCGTTGCTCGGCTGTGACAGCGGAGCGATCCTGTGAGTACTTTGCGTAGAGAGAGTCAGCTTCAGCGTTGACTTTGTCGGCGAGAGCTTCAGTGGCGCGGAGGTGGGCGAAGAAGTTGCCGTAGGTGGAGAGGATGTAGAATTCGTCTGTTGCTTTCTCCTTGTTCTGATGATTTGTTAGAAAGAGTTGAGTTGAGAGTGTGGACTACCTACATCGCCGCCGAAGGGCCAGGCGCGAGTGTTCTTGACAGTGTACTCTTTGGCAAACTCAAGAGCGCCGGCTGCAATGCCGAGGTAGAGGTTGGCGAAGTTGAGTTGAATTCTATATCTCAAGTTAGTGAATCTCAAGGATCATGTCAGACTCGGGTCACGTACGTCGGCAGAAAGAGGCTGGTAAATGGAATAGCCAAAATATTAGGATCAGGCTTCTTCGCCTCAACATCCCATCCCAAGGCATCACTCCACGGAGCCTCAACATTCTCAATATTAACACCCCCCGACTCCGTAAGGCTCAGCCCAACATTATCCCAGTTATGCTTAAACTGAATGCCAGGTTGCTGCGTCGGAACAATAGCAAAGATATGCTCTTCCTTCTCACCATAAACACCCTCAAGAACAGTCAAGTCTGAAATCACACCGCCAGTGCTAAAGTTTTTGGAACCATTGAAGATGAGCTTATCTCCGTCAGAAGTTATCTTGAGATCGTTGTCGCGAGGGTTCACGGCCCCGCCGACGAAGTAGTTGTTTGAGATGATTAGTTTGTGCGTGCGGTCTGCTTGCTCAGGCGTTCCGACTACGTTGGCGGTTGTGGACCAGACGAGATGGTAGCCGAGAAGCATGCCAACAGACCTATCACTGATCAGCTTCCATGTATCATACCATGCTATATAAGACTCACCCGTCCGTCTTGGCGACCTCGCGAATCGCTCTGAAACCAACACTCCACGGCTGTTCACCACCGCCATATTTAGCTGGACCGAGGATCTTGAGAAGACCAGAGTGCTTCAGAAGAGCGACTTCAGCCTTGGGAGACTTGTTTGCTCGTTCTCGAGCTGGAGCGTCTTTTGCTAGGACTTGAGCGACATCTTTGGCACGCTTGACCCAGCCTTCGGCATCCGTGGGGAGAGTGGACCATTGAGCCTCGTACTCTTTGTAGACAGCCGGGTCAGAGCTCTCAAAAGTGGCGGCCATGATAAGAAATGTTTGGGTATATACGATGGCAGTATGACTCTATAGAGAACAATAAGCTGAGGACAGTGGTTTGAGAATCATTCTGTCTATATAGGCGCACGACTCCTCACATTGCGTATATAACGTCAGGTATGTCGTTATCGTAGCTGCAGGGACAAAGGGGTCAAACTATCTGCAGCTCAAGCTAACCTCGGCAGTTGAGCAATTTATCTATGGCGATCATTCTCCAGTAATTGTGTCAATGTCAAAGCGGTTAACTAGCGACTGTACCCATGAGTTGATCCTTTCTTGCGTGATTGGCGTTATCATGGTTCAGCTGGGGTATTGACGTGTTTTAGTCTAAAATGGTGAGATACGCATCGCAAAGCATGCCATCCATCCAATATGACTAAGCAAGTAACATCCGAGTTGCCAATTTCCATAAATGTATTTCTACTCTTGTTTATTTATTAATTTCTTGGATTATTTAGTGATTAAAACTCTTTCGAGAAATTCTAGAATATCTATACTTATACATGTTGAGCTAGTTCTATATGTTATAGTCTTTATTAAAAGGAAACAACTAAACACAGCAAACAAATACAGTAAATTTGAAAAAGGAGAGCAAATATTAGAATCTTCGATAAAAGAGAGTAATCAAGGATACTGTATACTCAAACTTTCACACAAGTCAAGGGCATAATCCTCTGCGTCAGATCTCGACAGGGAACCTTTTCCGAAGGGTTGCACTATGAAAGTAAAAGTAAATCGGCACGGGTATAAAAGCAACCGTGATGAAGGCCAACACACTATTCCCCCAGCCCAATCCAAGGTTAGCATAGAGTGTCGGTGCGGCAAGGGGCAGAAAAGCGCCTATCAGATTGCGAAGCAGTATAATCGTAGCAAGTGCTGACGCCGCTGCTTGAGGCCCAAAGATGTCGATTATATACGTCTGCGACGATGAATTGATGATAACGGCCCCAGGTCCGCAGATAGCAGTACCAATGATGGGAACCACCCAGTGCACTCTGTACTCAGTGGTCCAATCGTAGATAAACAACCCGATCGGAAACATTGGAGATACAAACATCATCATGATAAGGCGTCGTTCAGCGCGGTAGTTTCCCCCTTCAGCTTTCAGCAGACGATCACTCAGCTTGGCAAATGTGAGGACACCTATGGCGCAACCAAGTCCAACACCAATGTACGCCAGCCCGGAAACACTGACGCTCTAGTGGTAGGTATTTTCGTAGACGGTAGGAAATGTGGCGAAGAGAAGCATGGTAACACCAAAGTTGAAGGCGATGTAGAGTGGGATTAAAGCGACGATGGGTGATGTGAAGAGGAGTTTCATAGGTCGGGTTAGAGCGTGTAGCACGAGCTGCTTGATTGGGGTCTGTTTATCGCCGGCGGCGCGGAGATTCGGGTTGCCAGTCTCTTGACGAAGTCGAGCGGCCTTGGACTTGAGGATGTTGATAGAGCTCGTTTCATGCATGAATAAGAAGGTGATGGCTGTGACTGTACCAGCCTAGTATCAACGCCTCCCGTTAGCTTACGCCGAAAAAGGTGTGAGCGGGGTGATACTTACAAGTATCAAAATGAGGTAGAAAGACCATCTCCATCCAAGATTCTCAACGACGAATCCTCCCACGATGGGACCAAGGACCTAGTTCAACTATTAACTTACCGAAATCTTCAAACATCGAAGAAAAAACATACAGGGCCGAAGAGTGGTCCAGCCGTGAAAATAGCCATCGCAACACCCCTCTCCTCCTTCGGCAAACGGTCAGCCACTGTACCCCCACCCGTAGACATATACGACGCAGCAGCCAAGCCAGTCAACAACCGAAACACAAGAAACTCTGCAACATTCGTGCTGCGCGCCCAACCAGCCGTAAACCCCATATAGAATACAGAGCTCGTGCGGTAGATTGGCATGCGGCCAAAGACCTCAGACACAGGGGGTATGAATAACTGGCCGAGCGCAAAGCCGAGCGATGCCATGGTGATGGTTAGGACTTCAACTGTATTAATCTTGAAGCCGAATTCGCGTCTCATGGTAGCGGCGCCGGGGACCAACATTGTGGTTGCGAGGTTGGTGTATAGGACGGATAGGTTGATGACTAGGATGTTGGTCAACTTGTAGGATATGGACCAGTTGCGTGGATTTTCAGGGTCGTTGGGACCATACCAGTCGACTATATTTGGGTCTGATGTAGGAGATACCTCGCCAGATTCTGTTGCACCCTTTTCAGCATGGGGTTTCATATTTTCGACATGGATATCATCAGGGTTCGTTTCTCCTCGCTTGTCAGTATTTGATTCCTTTTGGTGGCCAATACTGCCTTGAACCGTCGCATCGAAACTTATTGCTGTGCTTGCTTTATCATTGCAAACGGTGTTACTGCTCTCAGCTTGAACTTTCGCCATTGTTGCCAGATACGCTCGTCGTGTGGTGTAGTGGTTGAGACTGGGGCGTGGAATAAGCTATTCGAGACTTTGATTTCTGTGCTTTATTGCCTCTTCCTCAATGCTGACCGCGTTCGAAGACAAGTTGTGAGTTGTCATAAGAGAAGAGATAATGACGGTTTTAAGGGTAAGTTCAAGTAGTAGTTGGCCATGCCTTGTGATCCTGTTTGCCCCGGATTTGCTCCGTTGTTGGACATTATTAGCAACAGATCATCCAGCGAATCAAAATCAAAGGAAAGGATACCAGGACAGACACCTCCCATGACTGTTATCAACCTCAAATAGCCCGCAATATCTACTAAACTCCCAATAGTGAACCCAAAGTCCTTTAATTGTCGGCTATTTATGTTATTCGGCCGATATTGACTGTAAGTATATTTAACGATCCTGATAGGCCTAGTCAAGCCGGAACTCAAGGGTGGGGCGCCTATGGTTGTCCCTTCATCTGACAGGCTCAATAAATGCTCCGTTAAATGCTCCGTTGAATGCTCCGACCATAGCCCCGCCTTTCCCGGACACCCACCACCACTTTGCTCCGCCATATATTCCATCTGTCACTTCTACTCCAATTTTTCACTGACACTTTACTTCATTTCAATGAGGCTCAGACTTGCACTTCATGGATTTTTTTTGAGCCGCCCGCTTACACCGAAATACCAGACCAGCAGCATCAACAATCAGGCACTGTAATCAAAGACTCAGTGCCACAACTTCGGGACCGTCGGCGGGAGAAACCACTGCTATCGTGTACGTTTTGTAGGAACCGAAAGTGGTGTCAACAATTCTGAGACGAACTAACTGATAACGCCCAGGGTACGGTGTGACAGTCAGCTGCCATGTAAAACCTGCACAAATAGAGGAATCGCGTTATCATGCATCTACGAATCAGGCGGGCCAAGTAAGGGCAAGGACAAAGTTAGTGTCAGTGATCGCATCCAACAGCTCGAGGAGCTTGTTTGTTCCCTCCTTGCGCAGCAAAAAAGTACGTCTGAGGTTGATCCTGATGGTCTCATTCAAGAGCATTCTGTCCAAGCCAAGTCACCGCAGAGTGTCTCTACGGTCCCGCAGGCATCGCTCGACGAGGACGCTCTCATGCCAGCTGTAAATCATGCGTCTATATCGCAGGGAAATGGCAGTACTGAGTCCCCGACACCCTCACCCTCAGACCCCGGCAGCATGCGTCTGAATTCACACGGTCTCGGAGCCAGCTACGTGGGGAGCGTCCACTGGGCCGCCGTTCTCGACAGTTATCTCTGAGCTTAGAGATCATTACGAGGAGTAAGAGCAGGCCCAGATGCTGGCCACCAACGACCATGTACTCCTGCAAAGGCCTGGACCTAGACTACTATATGAGCCAGTCCACACGACAAAAGCTGATCTCCTTACTTTCATCCCGCCCCGGCCCGCCGTGGATCGTATAGTCGCGAGATACTTTAACACTCAAAGGTGTTGTACCAAGCATACTTTACAGTGGGCATTTTCTTCGAGAGGTATGGCATGCTATTTACCAGAGTGTGCACTCATGGATCAATATATATCCCCTACCCCTTTCCTTGCTTTTGAAATCTACTTCGTGAATTCTTTACGTTGGCTGACGCTTTGAACCACTTAAATTGTATGAGAAGTTCTGTCAGGACCCATTAGCCATGCCGTGCATTTGGATCGGCCTCCTTTTCAGCGTAATTTGCGTCGCTACACTATGTCAACACTCAATCGAGGACCCAACAGATCCTGACATTCAAGAACGTGTGCGCCTCTTCCGGGAACAGACTCTCCACAGCCTTATCCTAGGCCAGTACATCAAGGGCGGGGAATACGTACTCGAAACCTTGATTAATTATCTCATCTGTGAGTCATACATGTCCCAGGACGATGATACCGGGCTGTGGCTTGTGCAAGGGATCATCGTTCAGCTCGCTCTGAGCCAGGGCTATCATCGAGATCCCCGCAACTTCCCAAGCATTGCACCATTCTCTGGTGAGATGCGGCGGCTCGTGTGGGCCGTCATTGCGCAGTTGGATCTTCGTCTCTCGAGTCAGATGGCATTGCCGTGTGTGCTTAAGTCGCAGCAGTATGACACGGCTGAGCCGCGTAACCTATTGGACTCGGATTTCGACGTTGATACTATCGATCTACCTCGTTCGCGACCCGAAACTGAAGTCACACCTGTGCTGTATAGCTTGGCTAAGGGGAAGATAGATAAGATGATGGGGCTTGTCAGCGACCTTGTCAGTGAAACAAGGAGCATCCGTACACGGAGATTATGGAACTGAACCAGAAGCTGCGAGAAGCCGAGGCATCACTACCACCAATCTTCAAATGGCAGCCCCTTAGTCAATCTTTCATGGTGGCACCTGAGATCGTCATGCACCGGGTGTTGCTCCAGCTCGCGATACAAAGATTAACAATCTGGCTGCACCGGAAGTATCTCGCACCGCCATATACCCAGCCACGCTACCACTACTCACAAAACGCTTGTGTCCAGGCCGCCATCAAAATTCTTGAATTTCAGCAGATAGTGCTCGAGGAAACACAAGGAGATGGACTTTTGCATCCAGCCAGGTGGGCTAAGTGGATGCTCTTGTCCTCCCGGCCGCGGGCGGTCTTTTTACTAGGTGTCAGCATTCTGTGTTACTATGTACAGCTGGCCAAGTCACGACCGGACGTTTCGCTGGACGACAGCATAGGGACAAAGGTTCACGGACTGTTGCGTGATGCGTATCCACTTTGGCTGCACTCTACCACAGTATCTAGGGAAGCCAGGCGGGCAATTGATTATCTGAGCCTCAGGCTAGGTTTGAAGGAACAGGAAATTGGCGAACCTCTCGCTGATTCCATCGCTGATACGCCTCAGGATACAGATATATCTCTTGACCAGTTAACTTGGGACGCATATGAAGGTAAGTTTCGGAATAACTTATGTTTCTGGTCTTTTGTAACATCATGCCTTTTCCTCTGATTCTGCCACCAAGGATATCTGCTAATACGGCGCGCTAGAAACTGATTGTTTTCTCAGAGTGCATCGCTGAATTTCCACCACAGCATTTAGCGGTGGGTTTGTAGGACAGGGATCCTCTTCAGCGACCAGTGATTCAACATCTGGTTTATTTTCAATAAGCTTAGAGACCCCAGACTCGGCAACTGGATATTCAGCGGACGCAAAAAAAACCTATGGCCTCTGTACTAGTATATTCAAATATTTGGCCAAGTTTAAATTAAAGCTCGAATACTGTTCGACTGGTCATTTTATCACTGAGCGGTAAGTTCCTAAGTCCTTTGACTTCCTACAACCTATGAATGCTTGGTATGGTGGGATAGGTGGTAGTCCATTTTCGTACAAAGTCGAACTCAGCCTTGTGCTTACTCCGTGTTACACAGTCGCAGAGCATAGTCTCTGGACATAAACATGTGCTTGTCTTTTTGTCTCCCCCTGTCCTATTTTCCTATCACATCTAAATCCTGGTTAGTTCACACTCTCAAGGCTGTGGCGTGTTTCGCCCTAAAATGATGAGATGTGATATTCAAACCCTGCAGCTTCAAACTGACGTGATCTACGCTTATCTCGGCAATTCCTTACCGACCAAGCCCTCGGTACTTCCTGCAGAAAATAGAAAAGAAAGAAAGCACGGCCCGTTTCTGCTGTATAACATGAGAATTACCGAAAATGGAAGTCAGGCGTAAGCTGAACCGCTGTCAGGTTACACGACGAAGTTTACAAAATGAAAAATGAGCTGCATTTTGTATCACCCATTTATCCGAAAAATAGTGTTTAGTCTGATCACACCATATGATACCGGCAATTGATGTTGATGTAAGTAGATCTCAAAGTACAGCCCCACCATCTCCGCAAGCACGCGATTCCGGTCGGTCGATTGCGCAACACTTTTATATGTCGCATTTCACTTATATGAGTATTACGCTCACCTAAAGTCTCATTCACTATTCTCACTTCATTCCTTACCCCTCATCTCACTCAATTTAATTTTGAGAGACAACTTGCACTCAAGATGTCTGAATCACAAGAGGCCCCCAAGACTAAAAAGCAGCTCATCATCAACGCCTTTGTTGAATCATGCAGTGGACATCAATCACCTGGCCTTTGGAGACATCCGGATGATAAATCATGGGATTTTAATAATATCAACCACTGGATGAAATTGGCTCAACTTCTTGAGAAGGGAAAGTTTCACGGTATTTTCATCGCTGATGTTCTTGTAAGTGTTTCTCAAAATTATCACTACACTACCTGGCATTGCTCACATTTCTAGGGATCTTATGATGTCTATAAAGGCCCTCGCAATCCAAATCCTGCCATCATTTCCGGCGCCCAATGGCCTGTCAATGAACCCCTGGCTACTGTGCCAGCTATGGCTGCAGCTACTAAGAATATTGGTTTTGGTGTAACCGTGGCGACCACTTATGAGCAGCCTTATCATCTTGCCCGCAGACTCAGCACTGTGGACCATCTAACTGGTGGAAGACTTGGCTGGAACATCGTGACCGGATATCTCGATTCTGCTGCTCGGAATCTCGGACATACTGAACAGCCGAGCCACGATGAGAGATATGCCATTGCGGAAGAATACGTCGATGTCACTTACAAGCTTTGGTACGTGACTCACAACCTTTATTTGAATTCTCACTCACAAATCTAGGCAATCATCCTGGCGAGACGACGCAGTTAAACTCGACCGTGAAAAGGGCATCTACACAGACCCCTCCCTAGTCCGTCTAATCAACCACTCCGGAAAATACTACACCGTCCCCGGCCCTCACATCTGCCAGCCCTCCCCGCAACGCACCCCCCTAATCCTCCAAGCCGGGACTTCCAAAGCCGGAAAGAACTTTGCAGCCAAGCACGCCGAGGCCATTTTCGTCGCTGGCCACAGCCCCGTCACTGTGGCGAAGAACATAGCCGAAATCAGAACCCTGGCAAAAGAGCAATTCGGCCGTGATCCTAAAGCGATTAAGTTTTTGGCGATGTTTTGTCCGATTATTGGAAAGACGCAGGAGGAGGCTGATGCTAAGTATAAGGAGCTTGTGAGCTATGGGTCTGAGGATGGTGCGTTGGCGCTGTTTGGGGGCTGGACGGGGATTGATCTTGCGCAGTATGGTGATGATGAGGAATTACGGTATGTTGAGTCAAACGCGATTCGCTCAGCTGTGGAGTCATGGTCCAAGTCGATCCCAGGTGTTCCGAAATGGACGAAGCACACTGTCGCAAATCATATCAAAGTTGGTGGTCTAGGGGCCACAGTCGCGGGAACACCAGAGCGCATTGCAGATGAGATGGAGCGATGGGTCAATGAAGCTGACGTCGATGGGTTCAATCTGGCGTATGCTCTTATGCCAGCGAGTTTTGAGGAGGTTATTTCTGATTTGTTACCCGTTTTGAGGGAGAGGGGTTTGTTTTGGGAGGATTATGCTGTTGATGGGGGCACGTATAGGGAGAATGTCTATGGGAAGAAGGGCGTTGCTAGACCGCCTGCTGATCACCCTGCTGCGAAGTATCATTGGACGAAAGATGATTGAGCCAATCAGGAAGAATCGAGTGAGAATATGACATATCATTTGGTGAACAGTTTTTGAAACATATAGTCAGGTGTTTATAAACTATATTTTAGTGCAGCCTATCGTTTTCCGTTTGATTTCTTATTCTTTTCTTTAATTCGTCTCGTTAAATGTATTGGTTGACTCATACCCTCACCCCACTCAAGAGTATTCATTCTAAACCTTGAGACCTTCAAGCTTCCACTCTCACAGATCACAACACCGATGAAAATGTCTAAATTACCATACTCTAAACACCTCATATCCCGTTCAAAAATAAATTTTGAAATGCCCAAACCTTGATGGCTCGACTCGTTCACTGGCAATATCATAGCCAGTCAAGCTTTTAATCTTCTCATTCTGTTCACCAACTCAGAAATTAAACTTCTATCGGATGCCAGTTTCTATCATTGCCCTGACTATAAAATCCACTGTTCGTCTTGATGTTGTCCCAAGTTTTCTTTCCTTCTTTATATTTCCGAGGACCTGACTCGAGTTGACCCCACCAATCGCCTTATCTCTCAACGCCAACTTGAATCATCTCATCTCCGCGGACCACTCACCAACTTCATTTCACATCTTGACTTCTCTCATCACCATCATGATGTCTACTCCTTGTCTCTCTACCCTTCCTGAGGAGCTCCAGGTTCAGATCCTGGGATACATATACAAATATTCTCTCATCGACTTTCGTCTTGTCAGTCATGCTTTCTCCCGCCTCATCACACCAATCATCTTCCGCGCCATTCGCGTCCGCGCTTATAAAGATGAGCCACAGCGTTTCTTCAACATCGCCATGACGGAACACCTGAGATGTCATGTCCGAGAAGTCACTTGTGATACATGGACAGGATCTTTTCCAACAGATAAACGCCTTGAGCTCATGGACAGGTTCTTCGAAGCTGTTCCCTTCATGTCGATGTTTCCTAGACTCGACACTCTCAACATACGTCTGGAGCATGATAGGTTTCATATCAACCACAATACGCAATTCCGACTTTTGGAGACGCTGTTTTGCTGTCTCGAGGGGTCCCGGAACATATATGATTATGTTGGCAGGGATGCCATGTCTTCACCCAAGGTGTCTAGTCAACAGGCTCGGACTGGTGCTTCACTTGCTATTAAGACCCTGACGATCTCGAATCTCGTTGATGTCAGTGGTATCAAAGCGCTTCTTGCTTTTCAAGCCGTCATGAACTCGGGAGCTCTGAAGGACCTACGCATCAGCGTAGCTGACCTTGATGACTCTAAAGTCAATCTTACAACCCAGGGTATCCACCGCGACCTTCTTGATACAGTGCTCAGCCCCCGCATCGCCAGCAATCTCCAGGTCCTGTCCCTGTATTCTTCAACCTCGTGGGGATGGTTTCCCAACACCGACTTCCAACTGATCGGTGCCGACGATCTGTCCAATCTCAAGGTTCTCGCTTTGGGACACTTTGAGTTCAGTCAGTGGTGGCAGGTTGAGTGGATCGGATCCCTTGGCATGGAGAAGCTTTATCTCGATGAGTGCACAGTTCTGCACTCGGAACGCAATCGGGCCAACTCCACTTCGAATGCGGTTTGTCAATGGGAGGGCCAGCGGTTAAAAAATAATGCCTGGCGTGAGGGCTCAACTTACCATACACATACCCGCTGGCACCACATCTTTGAACACTGGGCCAATACCATGCCTAACCTCCGCGTCTTCAAAATTGGACAAGGCTGGGGATTAGACGACGGCAATGCTTGGAAGGCAATAGACCCAACTTACGAGGGGGACTTTTACGAACACGTCGAAGAAGACCACGAGGCTATTTTTCAGCCATTCCAAGATACCAGCCATCAGCACTTTGAGTGTCCTCTTCCCCTTAGCACGGGCACTGGTATTCGACGGTATGGATCTGAGGCTGTTCAGGATTATGGCGCCGTCTTCCAGTACGTGGAACATATTGAGGGTTGGGGCCGCACTTATACTGATAGTCCTGGCGACGGGAAGGAGTTTATGAAGGTTAGTTCCGGGGAGAAGGAGAAGGATTGGAATGCTTTTGAGAAGTTTTTGACGGTTGTTGAGACGAGGCGAAAAGGGCTCGTTGGCAAGGAGTAAGAAGGGCATTGTTTTGATTGGGTATATTTTTACGATTGGTTAAAAGATTGGGGGCGATAAAAGGGAACTGCATTTGCATACAAAGGGGTTTGCTGCTAAGACCAGGGAACTGATTGTATTCTCTTTTTGCTTTTTCCATTTTGTTACCAGCAACATATGATTGGGCGCATACTTGCATATAGAATGGAGTACAGAGATTATATTTCATCACATTTCTCTATTTTAAAGGTGCCAATTTGGTCAGGCCTGCGTTACACAAGAAATCCACAAATTCAACAAACGACATTTCATAACCGAGCGGCCGAGATGCCTATTCTGACGACCGGGCATGTCGCATTGGGGGCCTTTCAGTTATATACCAATAAATCCTTATCAGAAGTATTCTTGGCCTGCAACGTGTATTTCCTTGATTGCCCATTCGTCCTCATAATCAGGCAGATAATGCCGAGTAAATTATCTGTGGAATGGTCCTGCACATGATGATAAAGTATCCAGTTATTTACGGTGAGTTCTACGTAGGCCAAGTATAAGACAAGACCATCAACGCAATTATGTTCTCATCCAAGTCTAGGCATAGGATATCATGGTTTGGTTTTATTCACGTACTGGATGCATATGTTTGTATACGGTATAATTGATTGACGCCGAGTTGCGCTGATTCAGCGCTGACTTCAAAGTCTAACCAATCCCCAGTCCCTGTAAAATGAGACCTGCGGCAAAAATCCAAGCCAAGGCATTAACCTCGGAAGACGGAAGATAAGATTCAATCGAGCGTAGCGCCCTGCCCGCTACGCCCACGGAAGCAACCGAACGAGACCAAACGAGACGTTCGCATCTTGAACGAGGTTAGCAAATGCCAAAGGGACCGTCGAAAAGAGGCACAGCTAATTACTGAGTTCTCACGGTCTAGCTCCGTAGAGAAAAAGTGCACGCGAGCCACCCGCTTGCAATCAATTCTTTTGGTTGCATGCCAAAGCGCAAACGTGATAAGAATGCGGATGGCTGAAAAGTTGGCTATGCTTAAAACAGAGTTTGGATTGGATTGCTGTGCGACGCGAAATGCTTACGACAACTGCCGCCGGAAAGTGGGAGATGCGGATTGTATCACCACGCAAAAGGCAACGCAACCCAACGCAAGCGATTGTCAGTGTCGACGCATGCAAGCGACGCGTTGAACCCCTCGATAGGAAGAATTGATTCGGGAGGCGGGTATCTCGGGAGGGGAGAATGCTTGGAAGCCCCATGATGAACGTGGCGTCATTCAATGATAACGCATGAGCGACACCCGGTACCAAAAAGCAAGCATTCGAGATAGCACTAAAAAGCACTCAAGCAGCACTAAACACAGACCAGAACGTCATCAGAAACATTGTCAAGTGGCGCCCAAAGTTTTCGGTAGAGGAATCTTGAAAGTGCGATGATAAAGTTTATTTGTTTAATAAATGGTTGGGTTTTATTTTATGCTTTTCTGGGGTATCGTTGTACAAAAGATCATGACGCCATAGATTTCTTTCCAAAACATCATGCAGAGTCCGAGTCGGTGCAGCGCTTCGTAGGTCGTTGTTCTAAATATGAAGATGTAGCAAAGAGAAATGCCGCACTGATGAGATGTTAGTTTATCGACAGAGAGATAATTGAATTAAAGGGGACGTACATAATTCCAGCGCGACACAAAGCAGTCGCTTTAATGAGTCGAATGCCAACTTGGCAGATTGGTTGATGCATATCCAGATCATCTTCCGGATCGCATGAAATGTCGCTCGCCATCAAAACAACCATTGTTGCAGTAATAAATGGACTGATGAATAAGAACCAGAACCACGCGCGGAAGAATTTCTCTTTGAGGGTCGTGCTGGGGCTAGGTTCGGTGTCGAGCATTGAGGGGCGGAGGGATGTGAAGATAAAGACTGCGACGATGCTGAGGACCTCGAGGGTGCTGATAAGAGCGGCGAGAATACTATAATCGTTAGACACGGTCAGATGAGGCCTTGGTGATGAACATACAGGAAATCGGGGGCGTTGTAAAGAGAGATCTTGGTAAATGGGATCCACGAAATTAACATGCCCATCACCCACGGGAGAGCGCAGTGTGGCTAACAAACCGACCGTCTGACAGACCGTCTGACAGACCACCTTCAGACCGCAGACCGACCGACCGGCAATTCTCGTCAGACCGACCGACCAGAGCTGCCGGTCGGATTGGGTGGTCTGAGTCGGTCTGGGTTGGGGGTTTCCAGGGCCGCCATTGGCCGGCTCCTCCTTAAGATACCCGTGCCACGCCCCACTTATTTTAGCACTCCCGAACTCGTTCCACAAAATAAGTGGGGCGCAGCGCAGGTAGCC